>JAWZYT010006812.1:20000-41991 GCA_034508575.1 Petrolisthes manimaculis
GTGGGGGAGATAGGGTAGATAGGGGGGAGATAGGGTAGGTAGGGAGGAGATAGTGGGGGAGATAGGGTAGATAAGGGGGAGATAGGGTAGATAGGGGGGAGATAGGGTAGATAGGGGGGAGATAGGGAAGATGGGGGTAGGGATAGGGTAGATAGTTGCCAAACACTTCGAGATTTCTCAACACCCCAAATAATTTTCATCTTGCTGTATGAATATATTTAATAACTTATGATATTGCACATCAGTTCCAACAATAAAGGTGATTGAAAAAATTATCATCATTAATATTACCTAAACATGGATGTGAAACGTAAAGAAATATGACCATTAGTAACTCATGTGATAAAAAATCAATTATATTCTCAAAGAAATATAAAGAAATACAAGAAATACAAGAAAAAAAATGTACAGAACAAATATAGTCAAAGATACTTACTTGGTATTATGGAGTGATGTAGAAAGAAGTAAATATCCGCCTGCAGTCTCTCTCAGGTAGAATTATGTTTCCGATGACCTTCCATAGAGGGCACAGCATTCATCCACCACAGTAACTAAGGGAGAAGGAAGGAGATGGAGAGGAGGGGTGGGTGAGAAGGGATAACCAGCCTAGGGGAGGGAGAGGGGCTACGGCGATGCAACAAGGCTATGATATACCTATTATTATTATTATTATTATTATTATTATTATTTACTTTGGTGGATTTAAGTAGGTCACAATGTAAGTATATGTCTGTATTCTCGTGTTTCATTCTGTTATGTTTTCGTGAGTGTGTGTGTGAGTGAGTGAGTGTGTGTGTGTGTGTGTGTGGTCATTGACTTTTCATGGGTCCCGTCTACCCTCATGCTCTGTTGCCTGTCTTTTGATTGACGCTATATACGGCCCAATATAAAAATAAATAAAAGATGAAGAGATAATGGAGAGATAGAGACTCTGGTTGGCTATAAATTAAATTGAAGTGTGGAATGGTAGAGTAGAGTTGGTGCATGGGTATAAAAAGGGTGAGTGACGGTCTGGAGTGAAGAGTCGTGTTCTCTCTCTACCCACCTGTGAATAATTTATTGACGAGTGTCATTACTAAGGGCCTGGGTATAAAGCAGGAGGAGGAGGAGGAGGAGGAGGAGGAGAGAAGAGGAGGAGGAGAGAAGAGGAGGAGGAGAGAAGGGGAGATGGAGGAGGAGGAGGAGGAAGAAGAGGAAGAGGAGAGAATGACAGCTCCTTCTCTGACAGGAAACTAATACACTAATAAACTAACTATTTATAAGCTGACAACAATACTCTAACAAGGACAAAAAAAAAAAGGCTCGTGTGACCGCGCCTTTATTAATAACTCACTCACTCACAAACTATACCACACATAGCTCTTCTTCCCCTGACATCAATACCCTACCTAGAAAAAATATATATCACATCCACTAACTGATGCACTATGTAACTATACCTCTATGATTTGTACACCTTGCCTTCCTCCCTCCCTCCCTCCCTCCCTCCCTGCCTGGACTCAGTGGGTGGATATTATGGGATGGATGGATGGATGGATATATCAGGGGCATCTCTTTGAAGCAGTGACCTTGTGATTATCGAGTGAGGCTGGTTCCAATTAGACCTTGAGCGGCACGTGGGAGATTCCAAACTTATTAGGTGCTGCTTTGTGTGTGTGTGTGTGTGTGTGTGTCAGAGAGAGAGAGAGAGAGAGAGAGAGAGAGAGAGAGAGAGAGAGAGAGAGAGAGAGAGAGAGAGAGAGAGAGAGAGAGAGAGAGTTAGTGTTAAATATGGAAAGAATAAATATAAATCGTATTTCAACAGCTATGGGAGGCTTACACTACCCAAACCCACAAAATGATACTTCAAATTCACTCGATAACTATTTCAGGGGATAATACACTTTTGGTATATTTGTTATTACTATAGCACCTTGATTTCTCCTCCTAAGTATGGCAGGAAACAGGCCCAGATTAACAAAAAATAATGGTGTCCTGTTGTTTGAAATTGTTTGGAGGGATCAGTTGCTCCAGATTAACCAATTAAACTCATTAAACTCATAAAGACCAACCAATTAAAACTCATAGATGTCTATAGATTAAAATGATAAAAATTCACCGACAAAAAAAAAATATAGATATAAAATCAATAAAATATAACAAAACAAAACTGTACAATAATTGTACTTTCAATTATTCCACTCGATTTCCTATTTTCCCCGGCGCCTTATGACCTCGCTGTTGCGGTGCCTAATATAAATCAACCAACCAATCAATCAATCCTACAGTATTTACCCCAAACTCACACAGTAGATAATTATCCTCTAAACTCCTCGTATCTTATTTGAAACGTCCTCGCCTCCCACACGACTTTCAATAACACCTCCAACCTACCTACCTACTCCCCCATACCACCTCCAACCAACCTACCTACCTACCTACTCCCCCACACCACCTCCAACCTACCTACCTACCTACCTACTCCCCCACACCACCTCCAACCTACCTACCTACCTACCTACTCCCCCACACCACCTCCAACCTACCTACCTACCTACCTACTCCCCCACACCACCTTAACTCCTACAACCTACCTACCTACTCCCTCACACCACCTTAACTGCTACAACCTACCTACCTACCTACCTACCTTCCTATCTTCGTATATACTTACCTACTTATCTACCTGCCTATTTAATTACCTACCTACCTACCTACTTATCTACATACTTACCTACTTACCTACCTACCTACTTATCTACATACCTACCTACTTTATTACTTATCTACTTATCTACTTACCTGGATGAGAACGAACACTTGTAATTCGAAGCTTTGGAGGCAACATGATAATTATGAGGCTTCGATCTTCTTGGCTGTTACTGCTTCATCTCTTCACCCGCCATTTACCTTTCGTTTTCTTTATTTTATCTTTTAAATGTTTGCCTATCACTTCTTTATGGGGTATTGAGGCATTGTAATGTTAACGCAAATAATAGTATCAACAGTAGTAGTAGTAGTAGTAGTAGTAGTAGTAGTAATTATTGTAGTTGCCTTTACCCCGTCTTCTCTCCCTCCCTCCCTCCCTCCATTTCCTGTCATGCGCAGTGTTGTAAGTACCAATGAGGATGAATAGTGAAGGAAGAGTGGCAACACTGTCTTAATAATTAAACTGTGCGACCAGCGACATTAGCGACATCTCTTGAGTGCAGCTCGTACTAAAGTTTCGTTTTTTATATTTTTTTTGGCAAAATATTTCTCGGCTTCCGTGTGATATTACATTATGGATGGGTCATTAAAAATTAAATGTATTATTATTATTATGAATTGATATTATTTGATATGTATCGGAGTTAGTAATAAATTATAGCATTCATTATTATTAATAAAAAAAATGCCATTACATTTGACATCTGGCAGCTTTGTCCTCCCTCGTGACGTGTTGCCTTGCAGATTATTTATTTTATTTTATGCCTTCTTAAATATACAGTATAATAAACTAATAAATTAAATAATACTGTATAATAAACTAATAAACTAAATAATACTGTATAATAAACTAATGACATTTCTAACACTACACAATGTTAAGTCGTAGGTGTGTAATATTACTGTTGCTATGCAGTCTCTATGTCCCCACACCCCCACCTCTACCTTCTACCATCCAGTCTCCCCTCCCCCGCCCACACTCCCTCCCTTACCTACCCCTCACTACCTATACCCATCCATCAACAAGCCCCCACCCCTCTCCCTCCCTTGTCTCTATATACCCCCCACCTCCCGATTTCCCCACCCCCCTCCTCGTGCCTCCTTCCTTCCTTCCCCCTTCGATGCTACTTGACTCTACCCACTAACTCTTATCCTATCACCTCCCATTCCACAATACTTACAGATATTCTACCTTATCTAATTACAGAATATTACAATCTAAAATAACCATTCGAAAACGAGATTTAGAAGAGTGGGAGGAGGAGGAAGGGAGTGGTGGTGTTGGGAGGAGAGGGAAGGAGGAGGAAGGGAGTGGGGGGTAAACCAAAGACACAAGTGAGGTAGACGTCTCCTCGCCCTTCATTACTGATCTTGCTACGTGAGTGATAAGGTGTTCATCTGTGTTACGAGCCTGCCATCTTTACCCCCGACTAGGTAATATAAGGAGTAATTATTTGTTTTTCATATAATTTATCACGCTATTTTGTTATTGAATACTATATATTATGTTTCATTGTCTGGTTTCGTGCAATATTATTATTATTTCTGATCTTGGGAAGAAAATGACAGGAAGCCGGTTGGTTCATACCAGACTACGCATAAGTGTATGACGACTTAATGTTACTTGAACGATTTCTCGGCCTGAATACATACTGCACAGGACTCGTTTTACTGTTGCATACTCTTGATATTAAGATACATTTTCATCGATTTTAGAATTAAATGATCGTAAGCCGGTTGGTTGATAAAATAACTCGTAAGTGTCGACTGCTTAATGCTCCTCAATGCTGCTATAAAGTTAAAATGGATACTGATCTTTCATGTAACTTTAGCTTGATGTTATTTGGGGATTTTATTATGAACAAAGTTTTATTACAGTATTTGATTAAGTTTAGTAAATGACTAGCAGTAACGAGGTGCACGTGTTATGGCCGTATTGTGTAAAGCTTGTATTAACTTGTATCTAGATGTAAATGAACCAGATTGGCCCAATGACTTTCTCTCGTGTCTGGTCAAATTAATTACTCGTCAATATACGTAATCTAGTTGACTTTTCCCAAAGTCTTTCTCTATTGTGAAGGGAAGATACTATAGCCAATCACAACTAGTCTTTTCCAAGTTGCAGGTATTACCACGTTATTGGAACCCAAGATTGCACAACAAAAGACATACTTTTAACAATTGTCGTTCCCTACTGGTATCACAAGCAACAAGTTTATTTTTATTTGTTTGTTTTAAAACTTATGCCGGTATCGCACTATGCGGCGATGATGCATACATACGAACGAGGGTCGCACACTGCGGCGTCGCCGCACCGCGTTGCTTCGTGCCGCATGTCCTATCAAAACACAATTTTGTCCGACCACGCCGTACCGGCGCACCTCTGGTATCACTCCTTTAAAATGACTAATGACAATATTTGACATAAATTTATTGAAAGCGTCCAAGACAAGCCGTGAAAATCTTTCATGATACAAGCATTATGAATCATTTCTTTAATTAACACTTGGGTCAATCACTGAACTTTTCTTAGATTCTTTTGTCATATAAGTAAAATAGTTAAAAGCCTTTTGTGTTGCAACATTTAATTTCTATAACCTGGTGCAACTTATGATTTGGAGAAGGCGGATTGTGATTGGCTGGAATTTCCTGGGTTGACAAATCACAATATAGTGCGATACTTGGGATAAAGGCAGTCCGGTTTGGGGAGGATGGTGCTCTCGTAATCATATAAGGCGAACTGCACAAGTTGTATATGGTCTATTTGGGAGGATTAAAATTCAGTTCATTTCTTAATCTTTAATTAAAAATCTTTCATTTAAAGATTTTAGTGCCTCGGTGTTCTAGTAAAGGCCTTTCGTGCACAATTACCGGTTTAGAATACATTTATTTATTTCTTGTGCCGGAAGTACTAAAAATGGATTTCCACATTCTCCATACTAATATTAATCTTTGTTACAGGTGTCTGATCGGTGCGGGTGGTTCTGAAATAAGTGGGCGTTACAGTGGCTTATGGGTACAACAGAGAAATGAAGGAAAGAAAGCAACAAGATTAGATACGAGTAAAATGGTGTGGACCGAAGATTAAGAGGAAAAGCAATGCGGTGTGGATTTAAGATTGGAGGAAGAACAAGACGGTGTGGACTTTGGAGATTTGAGGAGCGAGATGAGATGGTGTGGACTTGGGGTCGAGAGCGAGGAGACGGTGTGTTGTGGCCAGCATGGTGAGACGAGAGGTCCAAGGGGATGATGTTGCGCAGACGTGGAGTGATGGAAAGAACACTGTAGTGGTTGAAGGATGTTGAAGAGAATTATGGTTGTCGACGGGAGAGGAAATGTTAAAGAAAAATGGAGCTTACGTTAGTGTGAAAAGCTACTCCTTAAGGTAGTGTTGTGTTGGGTTAGAAAATTGTCTTCAAATCGACACTCTGCACAACTCTTCTCATCGTTAAGGTGAGGTATTGAATGTTTTATTTATAATGCTTACATCTAATGACCAATTGATATTAGACTTGTTACTGTTTACTATCGAAATGTGAAGGTTTTTTTTTGCCTTGCCCTAATGTAAAGTTGTGGTATTATATTTTGGTCCCCCAAATAACTAGATTAATATTCCAGTATTCTTAGTACCTGGTTTCAACAATAGGTATAAATTATATTTGTATAAACTTGTACATTCTTCAGTTGAATGCAATGTAACAATTTTGTTTATTTTCAGGTTGGTTAACAGGTTCTTCAATCATCGCTGGAGCAACACTTCGAGGGACCTAGTGTGAGTGTTCGATAACCTTTGTCAAGGTTTAACCTCCTGTTTTGGTGGAGATTTACTAGAGTTCGACCCCTTTTTTTTATTACTTTTTTTGTAGTGCCTCTGTACTCTGAGCATTTTGTTAGGGCTTCTGATAGGACGCGATAGGCAGGGACCCCATGCGGCGCGAGCTCAGAGTATGGGGCTTTTGGTCTGATAATGTCAGGCGTGTGGGCTCCGTTCTCTAGTAAACCTCGTGACACGCCAGACTTGTGGGTTAAGCCTCTACACTAATCATATAGATACTTGCAGGTACTGGTGACTTGTGATGTGGTTTGTGTTGTGATGGTAAATTTAAGGTGAAGTCCTGAGTGATCCCAAGACGCTGCAAGAAAGTATCCAGACTATAGAGTGATGGTGGTGGAAGTGATGATTCATGGCCTATTACCAGCTGTCGTTTTGAAGGTGAGGTTTATAACGTGATAGTTGGTTCTTAAAAATGACTTTTATTAAATGAATGTTGTTGCTTTCTATCAGTTGGATATTTGTAAACCAATGTTCATTATTTTCGTAATTTTTTAACTAAATTTCGTAAATTTCGCTTAATTTATATACCTTATTCCACCTGGACACCAAGTAAAGGGCAATTCTTTTTTCAGGTTGGATAATGCAGTCTTCAGCCAAGGCCAACAAGAGTCCCTCAAGTTGGAATTTGTTCAGTCCGGAAGCATAACTAAATTATCAAGCAGTGCTGGATTGGATCTCCGTCACACAAGGCAGAGTGAGTATCTTACAAAAATGTGGTGATCTAAGGTTTTAACTTATTGCCTCGGTGGAGTGTTTACTGGAGTTCATCCCGCTTTTGTATCGTGTAACGCCCCTTTACACTGATCATTGGTTAGGGCTTCTGATAGGTACACGTTAGGTAGGGACCCAAGCGGCGCGGGGTCAGTGTACAGGGGCTGTTGGTTTGGTCATGACCTTGGTATAAGAGTACGAAGGTCTGGCTAGTAATGTCAGATATACGGGTCCTGTTCTCCAGTAAACCTCAATCGCCGGTCGCCATGGGTTAATATACCTAGATACACTTAGGGATTGCTTTACAGGTGTGGTGGGTGGTGGTGATTGGTAACTCTGGCTTGGAGAGAAATGTTGGTGTGGATGGTGATTGGTTGTGGAAAGACTTGGTTTGATATGGTGAATTTTGGCAATGGTGATTTTGGTTAAAATTGGCAATGGTGATTTTGGTTAAAATTGGCAATGGTGATTTTGGTTAAAATTGGCAATGGTGATTTTGGTTAAAATTGGCAATGGTGATTTTGGTTAAAATTGGCAATGGTGATTTTGGTGAAAATTGGCAATGGTGATTTTGGTGAAAATTGGCAATGGTGGTGATTTTGGTGAAAATTGGCAATGGTGGTGATTTTGGTGAAAATTGGCAATGGTGGTGATTTTGGTGAAAATTGGCAATGGTGGTGATTTTGGTGAAAATTGGCAATGGTGGTGATTTTGGTGAAAATTGGCAATGGTGGTGATTTTGGTGAAAATTGGCATTGGTGGTGATTTTGGTGAAAATTGGCAATGGTGGTGATTTTGGTGAAAATTGGCAATGGTGGTGATTTTGGTGAAAATTGGCAATGGTGGTGATTTTGGTGAAAATTGGCAATGGTGGTGATTTTGGTGAAAATTGGCAATGGTGGTGGTGGTGGCCATGTTTTGGGGAATCCACATAGGTGATGAAAGGACTTATCATTGATTGGTGAGTGAAAGCGTCACAAATGTGGATTGGGAAGTGAAGGGTCTGGGTACTGGAGGTTGTGATTGGGAGGTGAAGATTTGAAAATGGACTGGAACCCAAAGATTTAAGTGATGGAGAGTGCGAGGATTGGGGAAGTAGAGAATCTGGTGAATGGAGATTGGATTGTAAAATGTCCAGTGCAAAGATTGGGGTGCAAATCAGAATGAACTGCAGAGATTGGGAGGGTGTTGGTGGAGAGATGGGAGGAGACTACAGTTAAGAGGATTGGAAGTGTGGATGTTTAGAAAATATTGAAACAAGGCGAAGATTGGAGGATGGAGAAATGGGATTGATTGCCCTCTGCTTGGATTGGGAGGTGGAAAGGGATTTGTTGTTTTTCTGAAAGGTGGTGATTGGGAGAGGCGGCGGCAGGGGCAGAGGATTGGAAGAGGTGGCATGGATGGTGGGGACGTGGGGATTGGATAAGAGATTGGAGACGAGATGCCCAATGTGAGAATGATTGATTGGAGGCTTGGAGAATGAGATTTGTGGAATGTGATTAGGTAGTGGTATTCAGATGGATGAAAGATTGGGGAGTGGAATGGCGGGACAGAGCGGTGATTAGAATGGATAGAAGTGATTGGGGAGGGAAGGTGGTCCGACTGAACAAAGATTATAAATGGCCAGGCACAGGGGTGATTGGCAATGGTGGCCAGACGGAGGTGATTGGGGAATGGTGGCCAGACGGAGGTGATTGGGGAATGGTGGCCAGACGGAGGTGATTGGGGAATGGTGGCCAGACGGAGGTGATTGGGGAATGGTGGCCAGACAGAGGTGATTGGGGAATGGTGGCCAGACAGAGGTGATTGGGGAATGGTGGCCAGACAGAGGTGATTGGGGAATGGTGGCCAGACAGAGGTGATTGGGGAATGGTGGCCAGACAGGTGATTGGGGAATGGTGGTGGCCAGACAGGTGATTGGGGAATGGTGGTGGCCAGACAGGTGATTGGGAATGGTGGTGGCCAGACAGGTGATTGGGAATGGTGGTGGCCAGACAGGTGATTGGGAATGGTGGTGGCCAGACAGGTGATTGGGAATGGTGGTGGCCAGACAGGTGATTGGGAATGGTGGTGGCCAGACAGGTGATTGGGAATGGTGGTGGCCAGACAGGTGATTGGGAATGGTGGTGGCCAGACAGGTGATTGGGAATGGTGGTGGCCAGACAGGTGATTGGGAATGGTGGTGGCCAGACAGGTGATTGGGAATGGTGGTGGCCAGACAGGTGATTGGGAATGGTGGTGGCCAGACAGGTGATTGGGAATGGTGGTGGCCAGACAGGTGATTGGGAATGGTGGTGGCCAGACAGGTGATTGGGAATGGTGGTGGCCGGACAGATGTGATTGGGAATGGTGGTGGCCGGACAGATGTGATTGGGAATGGTGGTGGCCGGACAGATGTGATTGGGAATGGTGGTGGCCAGACAGATGTGATTGGGGAATGATGATGGCCAGACAGAAATGATTAGGATATGGTGGTGGCCAGACAGAGGTGATTGGGGAATGATCAGAACAAAGATTGGGGAGTGGAAATGGTCAGACAGGTGATTGGGGAATAGAGATGGCCGAGAATAAAGCGGAAATGACTACGACGGTGTGGATTGGGGATTGGAGGATTTAGGAGTGAAGTTTACCGGTGCGAGGATAAGGAAATGCATAATCACAGGGGATTGGAGATGAGGTGTAGATGATTAGAGAATAGAGGTGGGGAAAGTGACGAGGATTGGAGGTGAAGGAATTATTATGGCTGAAGGATGGAGGGATAATAAAAATGGAGATGGTAGGATGGGGAGAGAAAAATATGAAGGATAATAAAAAGGATGGAGAGATAGTAGGATGGTTGAGATAATAGGATGGTGGAGAGAAGGATGGTAAAAAGGATGGAGAAAAATGCTAGGATGGTGGAAAGATGGAAGGGATGGAGGGATAATAAGGATGGAGAGAAATAGTAAGGTGATGGAGAAAGATGGAAGGGATGGAGAGAAAGATGGAAGGGTTGGAGATAGGATGGTAGAGATGGAAAGGATGAAGGGATAATAGAAAGGATGGAGATTGTAGGATGGAGAGAAATTTTGGAGGGATAATAGAAATGGAGATGGTAGGATGATTGAGAAAAAGATGGAGAAAGATTGTAGGATGGAGAAGTTGAAAAGGGGTGGGGGTGGAGATGGAGAATAGTAGATTAAGAACGGTGGAGCGAGGTGGAAGGTGGTGATTGTGGATCGAGGTGAAGGAACTGGATAGAGGATAGAGAAAATAAAAAGTTTGAATTTTAGCTAACCGAGATGGAGATAGAGGATAGAGGAGCGAGACTGTGAATAAAATGGTTTGGATAGGGAGAGATGATAAAGCGAGGCGAAATTGACGCTGGTGGAGAGCTGGAGAATGAAAATGACTGGATTGAGATTGATGGATGGTGGAGAGGAAAGGTGATGGTGGTGGAGAGGAAAGGTGATGGTGGTGGAGAGGAAAGGTGATGGTGGTGGAGAGGAAAGGTGATGGTGGTGGAGAGGAAAGGTGATGGTGGTGGAGAGGAAAGGTGATGGTGGTGGAGAGGAAAGGTGATGGTGGTGGAGAGGAAAGGTGATGGTGGTGGAGAGGAAAGGTGATGGTGGTGGAGAGGAAAGGTGATGGTGGTGGAGAGGAAAGGTGATGGTGGTGGAGAGGAAAGGTGATGGTGGTGGAGAGGAAAGGTGATGGTGGTGGAGAGGAAAGGTGATGGTGGTGGAGAGAAGAGATGGAAGGGATAGAGGATAATAAAAATGGAGATAGGATGGTGGAGAGAGGGATGCAGGAATAATAAGGATGGAGATGGTAGGATGGAGTGAAAAAGATGGAAGAGATGGAGGGATAATTAAAAGGATTGAGATATTGTAGGATGGAGAGAAATTTTGGAGGGAATATAGAAATGGAGAAATAGGATGGAGAAAAAAATTGTAGGGATAATAGAAAGGATGGAGGAGAAAGATTGTAGGATGGAGATTTGAAAATGGGGTGATGGTGGAGCAAGGGGTGATGGTGAGAGATAAACCTAAGAATGATGGATCGAGGTTAGAGAAAAAAAGTTTGATTTTGGCTAACGGATATAGATGGAAAGAGATGGTCGAGAGGACAGTGGTGAGAGATGGCTAGGGTGGTGGAGAGATTGCGAGGGTGGTGGAGAGGACAGTGGAGTGAGATGGAGAGCGAGATGGATGGGGATAAACATTAGGTGGCGAAAGATGTCCAATTCTTATAATATATATATATATAGTGATAAGGTGGAGATACTGTGAATAGAACTGCTTGGATAGGGAAAGATGGAGTAAGATGAGAGAATGGAGAGAGCTGGAAACTGTGGATGGATGGAGAGGGTGGTGGTGGTGGTGGAGAGGGATGGTGGTGGTGGAGATATGGTTAGGGTGGTGAGATATGAGGGAAAGGTGGAGATGGAGTTCAGAGGGTGTTGATGGAGGAGTGCAGAGTGGTGGTGGATCAAATAGAAAAGCAGTAGTGGTGGTGGTGAAACAGTGGTGGTGGAGAGGGTAGTGGTGGAGCGATATGGTGTGACGAGGGTGATGGTGGTGGTGGAGCGAAATGGAGCAGAGGGTGATTGTGGTGGAGAAAGGAGATTGAGGTAGGATTGTGGTGGTGGTGGAGAGATGGAGAACGGCTAGGGAGGTGGGACGGTGGTGGTGGTGGTGGTGGTGGAGAAAGTAGAGGTAGGACTGTGGTAGTGGTGGAGAATAGAAATGGAGAGAAATAGGATGGAGAGAAAAAATGGATGGATAATAGAAAGGATGGAGAAAGATTGTAGGATGGTGGAGAGTTGAAAATGGGGTGATGGAGAGGTGGAGAATAGTAGGTTGAGAACGGTGTAGCGAGGTGGAAGGGGTGATGGTGGAGCAAGGGGTGATGGTGGAGCGAGGGGTGATGGTGAGAGATAAACCTAAGAATGATGGATCGAGGTTAGAGAAAATAAAGTTTGATTTTGGCTAACTGATTTAAAGACAGAGATGGAGAGAACAGTGGAGAGAGATGGAGGACAGTGGAGCGAGATGGGAGGACAGTGGAGCGAGGGATGGTGGAGCGAGAGATGGAGGAAAGTGGAGTGAGATGGATGGGGATAGACGTTAGGTGGAGAAAGAGATGCCTCATTCTTATAATATAGGGAGTGATGGGGTGGAGACTGTGAATAGAATGGAGTGGATAGGGAAAGATGGAGTAAGAGAATGATGGAGCGAGGCGAAATGGACGCTGGTGGAGAGCTGGAGAATGGAGACTGTGGATGGTGGTGGTGGTGGTGGTGGTGGTGGAGGTGGTGGAGAGAGGGATGGCGAGGGTGGTGGAGAGAAGTGACGAGGGTGGTGGAGAGAAGTGGCGAGGGTGGTGGTGAAGAGATGGCGAGGGTGGTGAAGAGATGGCGAGGGTGATGCGATATGAGGTAAAGGTGGAAATGGAGTTCAGAGGATGTTGATGGAGGAGAGTGCAGAGTGTGGTGGTGGAGCAAATAGAAAAGCAGTGGTGGTGGTGAAACAGTGGTGGTGGAGAGGGTAGTGGTGGAGCGATATGGTGTGACGAGAGTGATTGTGGTGGAGAAAGGAGATTGAGGTAGGATTGTGGTGGTGGTGGAGAGATGGAGAAAGGCTAGGGAGGTGGGACGGTGGTGGTGGTGGAGGTGGTGGAGAAAGTAGAGGGAGGTGGGACGGTGGTGGTGGTGGAGAAAGTAGAGGGAGGTAGGACTGTGGTGGAGAGATGGAGAAAGGCGAGGGAGGTGGGACTGGTGGTGGTGGTGAAAGGAGAGGGTGGGATTGGTGGTGGAGAGATGGAGAAAGGAGGGAGGTGGGACTGTGATGGAGAGGGAGAAAGGAGGAGATGGGATTGTGGTGATGGAAAGATGGAGAAAGATGTAGGTGGGACTGTGGTAGTGGAGAGATGGTGAAAGATGTAGGTGGGACTGTGGTAGTTGAAATAGATGGTGAAAGATGGATTAGGGACTGGTGGTGGTGAAAGGCAAGGGAGGTGGGACTGTGGAGAGCTGGAGAAAGGCGAGGGGGTGGGACTGTGGTGGTGGTAGTGGAGAGATGGAGAAAGGGAGAGAGGAGAGGGAAGTGGGACGGTGGAGGTGGAGGAGAGAGAGAGATTGGGAAAGGATAGGGAGGTAGGAAGATGATAGTGGATGAAGATACAGACTGGAGCAGACACGGTGAGGACGACAGCTGGCCAGGGAGATGAGGAGCTGAACGACAGAGGGATGGATGACGAGAACTTTAACCAATCGTCATCCCTTCACCAACCCTGCATGGCTCAACAAGGATCAAGAACAGACTGCCGCTCTACGTCACGCTCTACGTCACGCTCTACGTCACGCTCTACAGAATCAGAAGGTAAATGTCTGTAATACCTTAGTTAGTTTATAGCTTTGATTCAATTTCTGTTGGTATAGGATTACACTAGAGTTTATAGATTATCTAGCTGTGGATTAAAGATTATGGAAGGATGTGATGGATGCTGAAGTAGTGAGAGGAATGGTTTAATGCTCCATTTTGGGATCTTTGTTATTAGGGTCTTAGGCTTAATTAAATGGAAGTACAGTAGGAGGGTTGAAGGGGGAACAAGAGGGAGGTGGCAAGTGGAAGATTGAGGGACACTGAATATGGAGAGGAATATAGGAGAGTAGGTGAGGTGCTGGAGGACTCAATGATGGGTATAGGGGAGAATGTATTCGTGAATGATGTGCAAGAAATGTTTAAGACACTAGTGATGAGGACAGCAGCAGAGGAAGTGGGATACAAGACAGAGGGGTAAGAAAAGGAGTGCATGGTGGTCAAAGTGAAATATGAAGTAAAAATAAATGGTATATAGAATACTGCAGAGGAAAATGTCGGAAGTTGGAAAATATATTATTATATATGAAAGGGAAGTGATGAGGAGTTTGGTAGGAAACAGAGGTAGAACTTTACATTAAAAAAAAAAAATCAAATCAAGAGACTAGGAAAGTCTGGTAGCGTGAGAATGTAGAGTATGGAGTCAGTGAAAGTATAGAAGAGTCATCTAAATCGTTTGATAAATGAGGGAGGCGGTTGTGACCTGCATGGGGATGGAGGCAGGTGGTAGACGCTAGGGTGTACAGGGAGAATTGGAAAGGGAAGAGGTTGGAAAAGCAATAGCAAAGTTGAAGATGGGAAAGGTACCGGGGGTAGATGGGATAACTGCTGAAATGTTAATGTGGAATGAGGTAGTGGAGTGAATGTTGCTTATACGCACATTGGCTTGGAGGCAGGTAGAGGTGCCAGAGGATTGGAGAACCATAGTTGTGCCTTTGTATAAGGGAAAGAGGAGTAAAGATGAGTGTGGTAGCTATAGGGGAATAAGCCATTTTAGTGTACCGGGATAGGTGTATGGGAAGGTTCTTACTGAAAGACTGATTGCAGTAACTTAAATTGAGCAGGGAGAGTTCATAAAGTGTAGAGGAAGTGGACCAGTTATTTGCATTAAACTAGACAGTGGAGAAATATATTGGAAAGGGTAGGAAGTTGTATGCTGCCTTCATGGACTTGCCCACGTGGAATATTTTGACACTTTAAATTCACATTGCTCATGTGTGCTTACTACAGTAATAGTGCTTGTTTGTATGTAGTAACTGGTTTAGTTATCCCTTAACTGTTTTTTAGTAGCATTAAATCTATTGAGCATTACTTTAGTATATTGAAGGAAGACGACTTGGTGAATAACCTTCTGGTTGGTTAATCTAAGGGAAGCAAAGACTGTATTGAATAATCGTAGATGGCAAATACGGTTTTATATTAAGTCTTACCAGATGTCCCGGTAAAGTCATGCTGATGAAAGGAAAGGCTTTGTGTTTATGGTTCTTAACTTTTCAGGTGTTGCTCTGTATGCTGCCCACAACCATGCCCAGCTCTTGGCTCCTTCAGTCTGGTGTTGGATGGGCCTTTACAACTGTACTCCTGCACCGTAACTATCAACACCAAGGACTATACACACCACAGCTCCAGTCAACGACCTAGACGAGAAATGGATCTATATATATAGGTGGCGAGAAATGGACCTGGACAAGGATCGACTATAACCTGTTTAAAACAGAAGCAGAAATAGTTTATCCCTCTTTTGCTTTTAATATGATCTATTGTGTTTGGTATGATCTCCCTACCAAGTGTTCATTTAAAGTTCAAGGTTATATTTTCTTAAATATGTACGGTACCCTACCTCATAAGCTTAGTATATACCTTTGTAAAGCATATCAGCAGACTACCAAGCATATCAAAATTATCAATAATGAAACTGATTACTCCTCTTGGCACAATAGCACTACACTGGTTCGCATGCACACACACTGATTCGCATGTACACACTACATTAACAGTAGCAAAGTAGAAGTAACCTACACTGCATGTCCTCTGCACCTTTAAGGAGTGATCAGTTTTCTCTTTTATAAAAGTTAAGCTGATATGTTATTATTTTATATTAGAATTTAATAGCGGCAACCTATATTTCTAATGATATTGAGTTCTGTAATTTATATCCAGCTTCACAAATGGCAAATGTTCTTTTCAAGGCATTTATTTCGACGTTTGGAGCATTCTAATTCACATATATTTATGAACTATGATTTATGAATGGAGATAAAGTAAAACTAATTTTAGATGAAGTTCTATAGATAATCTAATCAGAAGTAACTTTATTTGATAGATTCGCTTGTCACTGTGACTATCAAATTTCGTAATGGAGTATAACTCTGAATTAAGTTCATTCATATTAAAGCTATTTTGCTTCTATTCTGCTGCACTGGGCCCAAGCAGAATCGAAGGTTGCAGTTCATTATTAATCTACTGTATCTTGGCGTTATCGTTTTCCTTTTCTCCATTTTGTTCTCGGTCAATAAACAAACATCTTTCATAATAAATTTAAACTGTTATAATTTTTGATACCGCCATAGAAATATTTCTGTTTTCGTGAAGCTAGATAATATTGTAAGCTTAAATTTTGTTTTCCCTGCAGTTTCTCTATTTTTTTAATGCACATGTATTAGATTGTGGTAAAGTACAAGTCTGTCGTCACAGTAAAGTAAATAATTGCCCTACCTTTGGGTTTAAGGGGTAATTCACTTTTGTTACATTGGAGTGCCACGATTCCTTTGAAATATGCCAGGAAACAGGAGCACTTTAACAAAATTAAAGGCCTGTTGATTGGAATAGTCTGCAGGAATCGGTTACTCCAGATTTATTAACACTGTATTTCCCCCTTAATAGTTTTGTGATGACAGGCAACTTTCACTCTTTGCCAAGGAGTTTTTTCCCCTCCTTGTACAACACATTTTTTAGGAGGGTTTTTACGCTCAATGGCAAAGACATCTTGTAAGAATGTGTAGGTTTTACAATTCATTTATAATTGTCTTAAGATAAATAAATTGTTTAATTGGTTAATTAATTTCTTTTCCAAATTCTGGGTTTTAGTAACTTGGTGTAACATGATGAAATGGATCTGGTTAAATTCCCCTGAAAAATTATTTTTGGAAAAGTGATACTGAAGTAAATATTTAATCACCTTGGGGAAACTCTACCTTTGAAATTGTAATTATTCTAAACGAGTAAATCAAACTTTACTGATTTTACAGAGAAAAATGTCATTCATCTTTGTAAAGTCCGAATCCAAACAGTTTAGAGAATGGTAAAATGTGAGAAATAGTTTTGAACGGTGGTATTACATTATAATAAACAGTAAACTTGAGTTATTCATGCATTACAATGGGTGGGATACTTTCCAAACACAACTATAGTTACTCTAAAAATTTAATGGATCTCTGTGCTTGGGCGAATCTTGCTTATCCGCCCCCGTCTCCTTTCTGAAAGACGGGTTACCAGTTTAGTGTTTGTTCTGCTGGACTACAGTTGCAAACATTGGTTCATGCAGTGACCATTTTACACAAACTTCTTACGGCTCTTTTTCAAGCTTTGGTTTACTTATGTTATTTAGTATTCAGACTGAGGTTCCATTGGTTATATAGAGCGATACTGGTTATAGTATAATTATAGCCTACTAGTACAAGGCACTAGAAGGTAAATTATACCCCACGAGTACTGTATGCAATAGTCTCATTATTCACAAATAAAACTCTCCTTTTCTCTGTGGTTTGATGTACTCTGTAAACAATTATGCCCAGATGGAAAGTTGTGCAGGTATTGTTCGGCTTTCAGCATTCAAAATAATATAAGCCGATAGTGATTGAAGTTCTAAGAAACCAGAAGCAAGGTATAAGGTATTTAAGGCAAGGTGGCCCGGAAAAGAAAAGTCAACTTGGGAAGTGTACAAAGGCTTTCTCTCCAAAGCGCTTTTAAGTGAAATTAAGAGGTGACAGTAGCGAAGAGGGCTTGGGAAATATTACCCTCCCAGTCAGACACACATTACTGCTTCCTTGACCCCCACCCCCTCCACTGCCCTTGCTATTCTCCCCCTCCTTTCCTCCACCACCCACACTAGTCTCCAGCACCCCTTTCTCCATCACCCTCACTTGTTTTCCCCACTTTCTCCATCACCATCACATTTCTCCTTCCTCCATCGCCTAGTTTTCCTCTTTCCTCCACCGCCATCACTTGTCTCCCCCTCCCCCTTTCTCCATCACCCCCCACTTGTCTCCCCTCCTTCCTCCACCACTACCAGCCTACCTTCCTTCCTCCACCACTACCAGCCTCACTAACTCCACCAGCTTACTTTCCTTTCTCCACCACTACTAGCCTACCTTCCTTCCTTCACTATCTCCACCACCAACTCTCCCTTCCACCACCAGCACCACCACCACCACCATCAGCATCCTTTCCTCCACTACTTTCTCCATTCCTTTCCTCCACCACCAGCCAGCCAGCCAGCCAGCCAGCCAACCCGCCCCTCTGCCTTTCACCGATAAAAGCCGCCACTGTAAACCCAGACGCCCTTTATATATATATTTTTTCCTTACATTCTTTCTGCCCTTTCCTTGCACGTACTTTAACAGGCGAGGGTAAGATTTCGCTTCACGTATCCCGAAACACAAACATTCGCACCGCTTACACAGGGGATTTTCGCCAAGGGGACCCATGCACCCGCTGCGAGTGAAACGGGACCTTGTGGAGGGTCGACACAGAGGCGAAAAATACATGTTGTTCAATACAGCTTCTGTATGCGAGAGGTAAGGTGAGGTGGGGCGGGGCAGGCGCTTCGTGTTATAATCAACCAAATGCCAAAACAAATGTGTATAAATAGAATATGTGGATAAAAAATCGTTATAAATCGCCTTTATAATAATCTGATCAAAACTGTAGACGGATGATTTGGTGGACAATTATTAAACACTTGTCTTTACCACGCCTGACAGCCACGGGAATCGAATAGTTTTAAAAGTGGTGAAATATTTTAAAGTTTTATGATGAACGATGGTGACTGGCGCTTGGTCCCCTGTGTCCCTCAATGCCTCGAGTTCTTTTATGCCATTCGTTCACTAGTTGGATTTTTTTGAACCGATGGAAGTGAATAAATCTGAGAGAGCAGGTGGTGTGTGTGTGTGTGTGTGTGTGTGTGTGTGGCGTTTTGCTTACCTTTGGTGTTGCCTCATTTGGCTTTGTGGTGCAGTGGTAAAAATGATGTTGGGTTGAAGTAGAGGTGTTTGCAACGATAATAATTTACTTTTTGATGTTCCCTTCCTCTTTCATTTTTGCTTTTGCTTTTTTCTATTTCTTTCTTTTTCTCTTGCTCTCTCGCTCTCTCTCTATCTATCTCGCTCTCTCTCTCTCTCCCTCTCTCTCCCTCTCTCTATCTCGCTATCTTTCTCTTCCTCTCTCTTTCCATCCTATCCCATCCCTGCCGTTCCCATCCCTTTCCTGTTTATTTCTGACATCCACCTGGCACACTGTCCTGGCCCACCACTCCCTCTCTTCCCAATCTTTGCCACTGTGAGAACTCTGAACAGAAATAACAACACTGAATATACTATACTGCCAATTTGTGTACGCATTGATCACATTCATTCCAAAACTCGGGCCGTATTCCCTAATAGTTAGTTTATAAATGTCTCTGAAGTTTTTTTTATTGGTAGAGGTTTTTTTATATAATTTTTACGTGATGTACACAGCGTTGGTATTCATGCATAAAATAAAAGCCAGTACTATACTTTTGTAAAATAATATCTGGCAATTAAAACCCCACAAGAATAAAAAGTAGTCTTGCAAAAATTGATGGAGCTATAACAAATTGAATGTTGGCAAGTTGCATCATCCTACTTTCCCTGCTTTGTCATCCACGTTTCCCTCAGTTTCTTCACCTTTTATTCTGTCTCATTTTGCCTTCTATTTCCTCCGAGCTTGTCTCTCCTTTCCTTCAGTTCCCTCTTTACCTTCAGTTCCCTCCTTACCTTCTGTTCCCTCCTTACCTTCTGTTCCATCATTACCTTCCGTTCCCTCCTTACCTTCTGTTCCATCATTACCTTCTGTTCCCTCCTTACCTTCTGTTCCCTCCTTACCTTCCGTTCCCTCCTTACCTTCTATTTCGTTTGTGTTTGTTGTCTCTCCACTTTATCATCTCCTCCCTATTCCTACAAGGTCTTTCAGGTCTAGGGCTTCCATTCATCCTCACTCCAATTCACCTCGTTTCTTTGACCCTCAACTTTCACCACCGCCACTATCTTTCACCTTAGCTACCCCACCCTAACCTCAACCATACCCCACCCACCTCAACCCCAACCCAGCCTCTCCTAACCCCAACGAAACTCGACCCCACCCCACCCAACTCAACTCCACCCCACCCCACCCACCT
Organism: Petrolisthes manimaculis; assembly: GCA_034508575.1. Lineage (NCBI taxonomy): Eukaryota > Metazoa > Arthropoda > Malacostraca > Decapoda > Porcellanidae > Petrolisthes > Petrolisthes manimaculis. The sequence goes on from JAWZYT010006812.1 coordinate 40,012, forward strand.
CTTAACCCACCTCAACCCACCTCAACCCCAACCCCAACTCCACCCACCTCAACCCCAACCCCAACCCCACCCACCTCAACCCCAACCCCAAACCCAACCTAGCCTGGCCACCACCACCACCACCACCACATGTCACACCCCACCGCACCTTTTTCCCACACACGAGTAAATTGGCAACTCCAGCGGAAACTCATATCGGCGCCTCAAGTTTTCACCGAGTAAAAGATTCTGGCGGGACGAACTTGTTGGATCTCCTCTCTCTCCCCGTCCAACCCTCCCTCCCTCTCTCCCCCTCTCCATTCCTACGTCCTTCCCCCCCTCCCCTATTCCCCCCCCCCACTCTCCCTTTTCCTCCGTTCTCCCTGTTACTCCCCTATTCCCATCCCTCTCTCTAATTCCTTCCATCTCTCCTTCCTTCCTTCCCCATCTCCCTCTTCTCCTTTCTTTCCTCGATCCTTCTCCCTTTTCCCTCCTATTCGTCCCCCTCCATCTCTCCCCCCTTCTTCCTTCCCCCTTCTCTCCCTCCTTCATCCTTCTCCCCTCCTTCCCCCTTCCTTCCCCTCTTTATCCTTCCCCCCTCCTCCCATCCCTCCCTCCCTGCCCACTTCCCCCATCGCTAGAGACGGCAATTATCCATGACTGGGGCTGCGGGGGAGGGCGCGGCGGGGGCAGGGGGGCGGGGGGTTCACACGACGACGACGACAGAGACTTGCTTGTATAGACTCCGACGGCAGCTTTATCGTGTTCATTTTTTTATTCTCTCTCTCTCTATCTCTCTCTCTTATCTTTTTTTTTTCTCTCTCTCTCTCTCTCTCTCTCTCTCTCTCTCTCTCTCTCTCTCTCTCTCTCTCTCGTTTCTTATCTCTTATCTTCTTCTTTTCCCCGGTGGTGGTTCCTCCAGGTTAATCATCACTTCACCCCTCCCCCCTCCCCTCCTCCCCCCTCCCCCTCCCCCCCACCCCCTCCCCCCCTCAACGACCGGATGAAACTAATGGAGTGAGGGAGATTTTTTTTTTTTTTTTTTGCTCATGGATTATTATTTTTATTTCTTGTTGTTTTACCTTCTTTTGTTTGTGTGTGTGTGTTTTTTTTTTTTCGTTTACGTATGAGACGAAGGAAGAGAAAAAATAGTAATTAGGAAAACGCACGGAAAATAATTACACTACCAATAGCAATACCAATAAAAACAAGAACAAGAAGCAAGAACAATAACAAGAAAAAATTATATTAGACAAGAAGCAATAATAATAAGAAATAATAAAAATAACCAATAACAATAACAAGAAGCAAAAACAATAACCAACAACAATAACAAGAAACAATAACAATAATAAGGCTACAAAAAATATATTGAAAGACAACAACTGACTGACTGAGTAGATTATGTTTACGGAAAGTAATTTGTTTTGAATGCTGATTAATTACGATAAAAATCCCGATGGTATGTTGTTGTTGTTGTTGTTGTTGTTGTTGTTGTTGTTGTTGTTGTTGTTGTTGTTAATGTTGTTGTTAATGTTGTTGTAATTATTGATGCTGTTGTTGTTGATGTTGTAATTGTTGTTGTTATTGTTATTGTTGTTGTTATTGTTGTTGTTGTTGATGATGATGCTGTTGTTATTATTGTTGGTGCTGTAATTATTGATGCAGTTGTTGTTGATGTTGTAATTGTTGTTATTATTGTTGTTGATGATGATGATGCTGTTGTTATTATTGTTGTTGATGCTGCTGCTGTTGTTATTATTGTTTGTGCTGTAATTATTGATGCAGTTGTTGTTGATGTTGTAATTGTTGTTATTATTGTTGTTGTTATTGTTGTTGTTGATGCTGTAATTGTTGTTGTTAATGTTTTTGTGATTATTGTTTAGTTGTTGTTATTGTCGGTAGGTCTATATGTGTTAAGATTGGTATTATTATTTTTCTTGTTATTGTTAGTGCTGTTATTGATGTTGACATTATTGTTGCTGTATGTGTTAATGTTAT
>JAWZYT010006813.1:0-20000 GCA_034508575.1 Petrolisthes manimaculis
AGGCTACTCTTAGGACAAAGGCCCTTTCCAACTTTCTCCACTTCTTACTCTTTGTTATTACCTTATGGGCACAATGAGGTCATCACCATCATTATCATCAGGTCAAAATTGGTCTCCCTCAAGGACAAAGCTCTCTCCCAACATTAATTTTATCGACCCTTTGAGTCTTATAGTTTCCAGATGAGGATGGCAGGCAAGTACATACAATAGGTAATGGTGTGGTCTATCTAACCTTCATGCAAGTAGCTTATATATTCCAATTCCCAATGACAGAGCTACCGGACAAGTAAGGGACACTGTATTGTATATGATTTTAACCCAGAGTGCAACACTGTCAACTATAGCCACCATGGGTTGGGATGACCGAGGGAGAACACTTCGAGGGGTGATTTATTGAAGAGTGTCGCACTGCATGTTAATGTGATTTTAAGAGGGTGATACACTTTTAAGAGGGTGATACACTTTTAAGAGGGTGATACACTTTAAAGGGGTGATACACTTTGGGTATACTAGTGGGCCCTGATTCCTACAAAGCATATGCCAGGACACAGAGCCAGAATAACAAAAATATGGGTGGTGGTCTGTTGCATGGAATAGTTTTTTGGTGGAATCAATAAGTTACGCCAGATTTACCAACACTGTAATACTCCCTTAAAATTAATAAATGTTGCAATGTCTGATGCTGGAAGTTGGTGGAGGTGTTGTCAGGTCGATGATCCACTTCCTGATTTGCCTGCATCTCAACAACCAACCAACCAACCAACCAACCAACCAACCAACCAAAACAACAACAACAACACGTGGTCAGGCATTATATTTTTTCATTCTGATCTTTATGCCAGAACAAGAACACGTGGTGAGGCATTGTGTTTTTTTCTCATTCTATTCATTATGCCATACTAATACAAGAACACGTGGTCAGGCCTATATTATATATTTTCTCATTCTGTTCAATATGCCACACTTTGCATTCATTATAATATCATAATATCATCATCATCTCTAGCCTCTTTGCAGCAACTTATAATGTTATGATAATGTTTGGATAAATAACGTTGAAAAAGAAAAAGAAGAAAAAGAAGCCGGTAAGGAAGGAGATACTGATAATAAATAAAAAGAAAGTTATTATTGTGAATGATGAGAGACGAAGAGAACAATGAGAGGAAGAGAAAATCGTTGCATAAGTTTATAAGGGAAGTAAAATAAATTGAATTGAGATAAAGACCTTCTATAAGATATAATAAAAGAAGTTTAAACGGAAAAGAAGAAAGAGAGGATTGGAGAAAGAGAAAGGAAACACTAACCAAAAGAGGAACGAAAGAGAACAGAGGATAAAATAGAAGAAATAAGGTATAAAGCATAGAAAGAAATAAGAGATAAAGCGTAGAATAAAAATGGAAAGAGGATGAAGGTATAAACATGGAAAGGAAGGCGAGAAAACATATGATAAAAATGAAGAGAAGGAAAGAGTGGGAAGGAGTAGAAGGAACCCCCAGAGAAAATAGCGACGAAAAGTGAGGAAAGAAAATAAATGAAATATCGAAGAGGAAGCAACCATTTACGGAGCGGAGATCAGGAGGGGAGAGGGGAAAATAATTGAGAAAGATGAGTGAGGCTCCAGAGATGAGAAGGAAGGTGAAGGGAAGGGGAGGAGGCTGGCCCTGAGATGAGAAGGTGATGGGAAGGGAAGGGAAGGGAGGCTGGCCCTGGGTGGAAAGGAGGAGAAACACACATACGAAGAGAACACACACACACACACACAGAAGTCAGAGTGGAGAGTAGAGGGGATGGATTTACGGGATTTAGATAGGAAATGGTCCCCAGGTCTTCCCTCCACTCTTGTTACTGAAAAGGGGACAAGTTGTTGTTGGTGGTGGTGGAAGTACACTACACTATACTCTACTTTACTCTACTCCAGGGCTGAGTTAAAAGTTGTCGTGTCTATTACCACCAGAGGTCACTGTTATCATTTTGCTCGTTCGTGGGGCCAAGCTTATATATTTTTCACACACACACACCACACACACACACACACACACACACACACACACACACACACACACACACACACACACACACACACACACACACACACACACACACACACACACACACACACACACACACACACACACACACACACACACACACACACACACCTATACACAAAATAAATAATATATAAATAAATGAATAACAATAATAAAATAAAATACCTAACTCTCTAGTGAACTGGAGGTGGGTTTATGGTCCTGAGTCGTGTCTGGATGATGAATATTACACACACACTGCACCAAAGGCTAAGCTATTACACTGAACTCTGGTGGCAGCGAACATAACTTTTCTCCTAAAGTGTACAGCACAGTAGAATCTTCTCATCGCTTAGAGCAAAATCACGAAACATTTTTACTTTTTGTTTGTAATATGTCAAGTATTTATTATAAGTTACTATAGTTGGGACTTTGTAGTCGTTTGGAAGGATTACAGGTTTATCTTCAATTTATTTGCTACAAAAAAAATGCCTCACTTTGATGGGGTAGCGGTGCATGTGATGGTGGTGGTGGTCAGGAAGGGAGTAGCGTCCTCACACCTACTGACGACCACCTCAACATGAATGGTAAGCACCTGTCCTGGTCCTTAGGGTCTTAATCAGCAGCAGGGTGAAGGTCATCTTCGGGGGTAAAGCAACTCAATGCTGGCTAATGAACACCCAGCCCTGGAAGGAAGGAGACGTATGTACCTATCTTGGTTTTGAAAGCCTGGACCTTATGTATTTACGATTTGCTTAGCGCAAGGGAAACAACTTTACTGAAAGAGTAATAAAGTGATGAATAGAAATGATGAATTCAAGATAGAAAGTTCCTGTTTTGTATATACAGATTAATAATTGTGTGAGATAAAATAACACGAATAAAAAAGGCACAAATGTGAATTAACTGAAGGGTTGTTGTTGTTTGGTTTACCAGCAGCGCCCCTATAACTAATAGGGGGGTTGCTGGAGCGAGCCTTTGCCTTAGGCGGCTCGCAGTGTGGCTGCTCGAAGACACCTATTACCTTGGTGGAGAATATGCTGTGATCACCTCCATCAATGTAGTTATTGTGTTTTATATATAAGGTGAGATGCTGTGACTAATGCCTCAGGAGCAGTATGATGAGGTAGGTCATGGTGACCCTGTCTTATATTAACAGTGACATGACAGTCAAGTATGTAGTGAAGGAGTGGCAGAACAGTTGTCACATCACAGTACCTACAACTCTCTTCAGAGTCAGGATTGAGTATCTGCCCTTTACACTTATACCCCAAGCGTAGTCTATGTATTTGTGCTTGTATGGTCCTGGGGACAGTCAGTGGTTGATACTGGGTGGTGTTTGCATACCATGTGGCTGATGGACTTGCTGCTGACGTACATTCTTTATGTCTCTGTTGTGACAAGAGGTGGGCATTTCTTTTGCAGATCTGCTTGATTTGTGCCAGACTTGGGCTGATGTGGAAATCAACATTCCGTTTTTTTTGCAGCATTTTGGCAGCTGTGTCAGCCTGCTCATTCCCCGAATTCCAACATGACTGGGGATCCAGTTGAGAATGATGTTCTTCTTTTGTCTCTGAAGTTCCTGTGCAAGAGAGAGAATGTATGTTATCAGGTGAACATTGTCATTTGGTTGGCTGTGAGCGAGTGCTTGTATGGCTGATTTAGAGTCTGTGTGTATGATGAACTGAGTGTGAGGGTTTCTTAGAGCATGATTTAGTGCTTCTGTAATGGCAACTAGTTCTGTCTGAAGGGTTGAGGACCCCCCAGGGAGTCTCCGCTGCTTAGAGAAATTGTTGCACACAAAGGCAGCCCCTGCAATGTTGTTGGCAGGGGCTGCCTTTGTGTGCAACAATTTCTCTAAGCAGCGGAGACTCCCTGGGGGGTCCTCAACCCTTCATAAGGCAGGGAGAGAGTGAATGATGATAAGCATACAGTTTATAAAATGCAGAACTATAGATAAACTAAAGAGGACACAGCAAAGAATGAGGGAATGACGACGAGAAGGATAAAAACAGGACTCGACCATTTTCAAGGACTGTATCCATGCAGCTCTCATATCTATTGGCCTTGGACCGTATAATGACAAAGGTTGAGACGAGATCATGACTGTGAAGAACGAAGACACCATGCACTCTTCCTTCCTTTACCAGATTTAAGAACTGTTGTTGATGTTGATGTTGGCAGGCTGAGAGACGCAATGAATAGCCGGGGAGACCACCAGAAGGAAGGAAGGAAGCGAAGGGAAGAGACAACATAAGAGAAGAGAAAAGGGAGGTGGATAACAAGTTGGAAATGGGACAGTTACAGTTGAATGGCGTAGATATGGGAATGGGTCAGCAGCTGTTTTTTTTACCCACGAGTACAAAGTTTTCTCCTTTTCGAGTCCTCCTCATCCTGATAGTGGCCCCGTCGTCTTAAGGTGGTGATTCGGTGTTGGTAAATCTGGAGCAACTGAATCCTCCAAACTATCTCAAGCAACAGAACACCATTATTTTTGCCCCTATGGTCCTGTTTCCTGGCATACTTTGGAGGAATCAAGGCACTCCAATGTAACAAAAGCGAATTACCCCCATAAGGTACATCAAAAACTATTGTAAAATTATTCGTTCAATTGCAGAGAGGATACGCCGCCAGAGTAGAAGAGAAAAAAATATATATATACTGTATATATTATATGCTTAATAATGAAAGAAAAAATTGGTTTAGGCCTACTTACTGTGCTACTTATTTACACAGAATATAATAGGGTACTAATATTAACTTCACGAAATCAGCTTTCAGAATATAGCTAAAGTTTCTCTTGACAAAATAATATAATCCAATAGAAATACAACTTTTAGAGAAAAGTTATATAGAAATAAATTACTGGTCACTATTTTTTCCCTCACACTAAGAAAGAGTGAAGGCTGATGTGGGACAGAGAAGAAGAAGAAGAAGGGACGGCATGGGGGGAGGAGCGGGGGGGGGGGGGGTATTATACTTTCCCTGTGCCCCTCTTTTGTATACCCCTTAAACCCAGCCCCACCCCCCATACCCTCACACACACAGACATGACTCCAAAACATTAGTAGTAGTATCTACTGTACACTCCCTTCTACACACACACACACACACACACACACACACACACACACACACACACACACACACACACACACACACACACACACACACACACACACACACACACACATACACACACACACACTTACACACATACATACAAAAAAAAAAAAAAAAACACAAACACACACACACACACACACACACACACACACACACACACACACACACACACACACACACACACACACACACACACACACACACACACACACACACACACACACACACACATACAAACACCCACACATTCTAAAAGATCGATGAGGAAAACTTTTAATATATTCATCCAAGTTGGGTTCCCACAGAAACTTCTTATGGCAAATTACAATAAAAGCAGTAAAGGAAACAATGCCTTAGAGAAGAAAAATCCGAAGAAAATGGGAATCGGAAGAAAGAGAATAATGTATGTAGGAGAAGAAGGAGAAAGAGGAGGAGGAGGAGGAGGAGGAGGAGGAGGAGGAGGAGGAGGAGGAGGAGGAGGAGGAGGAGGAGGAGGAGGAGGAGGAGGAGGAGGAGGAGGAGGAGGAGGAGGAGGTGGAGGGGAAACAGGGAAGAAAGAGATAAGAAAAACGAGCGGAAGAGGGGTTACAGGAAGAGGAAGATGAAGAGGAGGGAAAAGAGAAGTAGTAGTAGTAGGAGGAGGAGGAGGGGGAGGAGAAGGAGAAGGAGGAGGAGGAGGAGAAAGGAGGAAGTGGAGGGGAAGGGGAAGGAAAAGTAATAGGAGGAGGAGGAAGAGGAGAAAGAGAAGGAGGAGAAGAAGAAGGAGGAGGAAGAAGATGGATGCTGAGGCAGTGATTATTTTGTTTCATCTACTTGTCGCTATATTAATTCAACCTGAAATCAATAATAACCCAATAAGGGACAGGAAGGCACAATAGAAGGTAACAACAATACAGTACACCAGGAGGCAGCTGTGCATTGAATATTTGACTGAACCTTAAATTAGCACACGGAAGAAATGGTAACGAATATTAATCCTGAATAATAATATAAAGAACTTACCAAACACAACGAGTCTATAAATGATAAATGAGGACAAGAAGACTGTGCTTGGCCATGAAGACCATATGTCACGAGGAGGGAGAAGACAGAGAGGAAGGACAGTAAGGAAAAACAAGAGAATGTATCCATGCATCAACTTTTATGGGGACGGGGGCTGTCAATGACCATCTTCAATAACCCGTGCATGTGTTTGTGTGTACATGTAGTTCGCCTTAGTAACTTGGGAGTGTACAAATATATATACAACCTTATAGTGAGATGCCTGAAGTTATTATAGGTATTATATTAACGTAGTCTTGCATCGTCAAAAGAAAATAAACAGTGTTATTCTTCCCCACTTTTAGAGGAACAACAGCAATACATCATTTCCTCAGACAGCGAGACCGCAGCTGAAATCGACAATAATATTTCACGAGCGAGCTCTCTTCTTCTTCTTCTTCTTCTTCTTCTTCTTCTTCCGGGTAGGGTCAGGTAGGGTTTTGCTCGTGATCTGAAGAATGAGTTTCCGGACGCTGCGTGAAATATTACCAGAAACAAGCACCTGGAGCTGTGGCCTCATTCTTTAGACATTCACAGATGTCTGTTTCTTCTTCTTCTTTGTAGCTCACGATGTCTTAGTGGGAGTCAGCAATGTTGTGATTACCGCTGCTGTTACAGAGTCGGCAGAGGAAATATTCGTCTCCAGTGAGGTTAGCTTGCAGTGCCTCCAAAATATCGCTCGAGTATATGAATGATCACTGTCAGACTGCTCCTCCTCACTCTCTAACGCATATAAGGACTCAGGCATCACAAGAAATATATAAGAAGGGCTAATAATAAACTGAGGAATGTGTAAACTTAAATAATAGTTATATAAGGCAGAAAGAAAATGTGCACCAGGGTAATGATAAGTGCTAAATTATACTTTATCTTGTATAATTAATAACACATGTATTTAATAGCAGTCATAACATTCTTAATACTTGATAAATGAATTCTCCACACACAACTAAAGAATAATAAATAAATAAATAAATAAATAAATAAATAAATATATATATATATATATATATATATATATATATATATATATATATATATATATATATATATATATATATATATATATATATATATATATATATATATATATATATTTATTTATTTATTTATAAACTACGATATAAGAATACGGGTTAGTTCCTCAGAACAAAATGAGGACTCTGAATGAATATATATTGTATTTACGGGAGATACGAGTAACTATTGTGTCGAAAGCTTTCTTACAAAGATGATCGCTATAATGAAGATTGATCGGCTCTGAATATACCTTTAGTGAAATAATAACACCCAAATTATGTAGATCAGGTGGATGGGGGAGGAAATCTATAAGAGAGATTTATACACGAGGGAGATGGATGGTTTCCCCTGGCAGCAGTATCCCAACCACTGTAAAGAGAGGCGAACAACGTGTGTAAGTAAAGGTAGCATCAAGATAAATAGCTCAAGTTTGTGATGGAGGAAATGTAGGGGAAAAAAAAGCACAGAATCTGAATAGAGGGAAGGAAACAAGATGTAGTAAGGCTTGGTATGAGTCTGTGAGGGATATGTTTTATTAATTAAGGGGGAAGTTTTGTGTTCGTAAATCTGGAGCAACTGAATCCTCCAAACTATTCCAAGCAACAGAACACCAATATTTTTGTTCATCTGGTCTTATTTCCTAGCATACTTTGGAGGAATCAAGGCACTCCAATGTACCAAAAAAGAATGACCACCTTTAATTATAGAGCCAGGAGGAATCAGAAGCCATAAGCTCTCATACACGATCTCAATTTCTCTTAAGGGACCCTGTGATGTAGTCAGAATATTGGAGATAAATGAGTCCTTCTATTATTACCACGAAACACAAACTATATGGATGGAGCTTGTTTCGTGGCATGGTCAGGAGGAATCAGAAGCCATCAGGTCTCATACACGATCACAATTTCTCTTAAGGGGGTAATTCACTTTTGTTGCATTGGAGTGCCTTGATTCCTCCAAAGTATGCCAGGAAACAGGACCAGAAGAACAAAAATAATGGTGTTCCGTTGCTTGGAATAGTTTGGAGGATTCAGTTGCTCCAGATTTACCAACACAAGATTTCCCCCTTAAGATGATAATAATTGCCTGGGAAAGTGTTTAGGGGAGAAAGGGTTCAGGGAGATTTAAATAAAGAATAGGAGATAAAATGAAAAAAAAAAAAAGTTAATTTTATCAGAGCTGTAAGTATCAAATGAAGTAAAGGATGTTAAGGCAGTTATATTTCACTTCCACTGCTAAATTGAGGAGTTTCATTCTTTATTTACTATCCCTTCTTCTTACACCCATCCATCTTTAAACAACCTTTCTTAAGATATTACTTTACATAAGAGCTATATATATATTGCCTTCCTTCGTTCTTTTCCGTCACAGATTCCAGTAGACAACGTTACCCGTGCCATCTCTTTCTCATCATAATATATCAGGCGTAAAACAATGACATAATAATGGAGAGTCACGAGCACTCATAAATATACAGGTGTGCTTCGAAGACCTGGAGAGCGTAAATAAATGCACCATAAACTCGAAGCTTCAACCAACCCTGTATACTTATTAGTGCTCGTGTGTGTACAGTATGTAGTATATATTATGACAAAATTAAGGGGAGATTCTCTTGTTGTTGGAGATATTGAAGGTCTCTGATTCCTCCTAACTATGCCAGGGTAAAACAAGTCCCCTATTAGTACTACTGTTGGCGTCTGTTGTATTGTATATATAGTCAGGAGGAATCAAGTAGCCTTCCTTCCAATTTACCAACAAGATAATCTCCCCTTAAGCTGAAAATTATACCAGAAATAGAGAAATAAGAGATTCAGTGATATGAATAAGTAGCCTTCCAATTTACCAACAAAAACGATAATAATCTCTCCTTAAGCTGAAAAAAGTACCAACACATAGAGAATTAAAAAAGGAGAGACAGTGAAATAAATGGAAGGGAACACACACACACATATAAAGAGGGAGGATAGAAGAGGATATGGGGTTGGGAGTAGAAGGCAACACACACACACACATATATATAGAGGGAGGAGAGAAGAGGATATGGGGTTGGTTATAGAAGGCAACACACACACACACACATATATATAGAGGGAGGAGAGGAGAGGATATGGGGTTGGGTATAGAAGGCAACACACACACACACACATATATATAGAGGGAGGAGAGACGAGGATATGGGGTTGGGTATAGAAGGCCTGGGGTTGGGGAAGATTAGACCAAACCCATTTCCTCTCCGGTAACAAAGCGATGGGTGGGTTGTATCATGAATATTATCCCTCTACATTTTCGGGGGAACATATTTTCGGCTGCTATGGCACGTACAGTACAGTTGTGGACATAAGTTTCGATACACGTGGGGTGACACAGACACACACACACATAATTAAATTACTGTATCTGACCAATGGTTGTATGGGATTTTTATGATAATCTTTTTTTTATTAAAGAGTGGCTATTTATAATTGAAAATCACTACTAAAGGAAATCTCTAACATATATGCATTGAAATTATTGCCAGCGACTGTACACTATAATTATATTACAAATTATAATATAAGTTAATTTCGTGAAATGCTAGATGTATATAAAAAAAAGAGGCATCAATGAAGTAAAGATGTGTGTGTGTGTGTGTGTGTGTGTGTGTGTGTGTGTGTGTGTGTGTGTGTGTGTGTGTGTGTGTGTGTGTGTGTGTGTATAGGTGGTGTAACAGACAAACAGGACGAAGAGTAGAATGTTTACCAGATTCAACGCGACCTGAGTGATGTGATGTAAGAACCACCCACACTACCATTACTAAAGAAGGGAAGGGAAGGGAAGGGAAGGGATGGGAAAGGATGGGATGGGAAGGGAAGGGAAGGGAATGGAAGGGAAGTGAAGGGAAGGAAATGGAAGGTAAGGTAAGGTAAAGAAAGGAAATGGAAGGGAAGGGAAGGGAGGGGAAGGAAATGGAAGGGAAGGGAAGGGATGGGATGGGATGGGATGGGAAGGGAAGGGAAGGGAAGGGAAGGGATGGGATGGGATGGGATGGGAAGGGAAGGGAAGGGAAGGGAAGGGATGGGATGGGATGGGATGGGATGGGATGGAAGGGAAGGGAAGGGAAGGGAAGGGATGGGAAAGGATGGGATGGGAAGGGAAGGGAAGGGAAGGGAAGGGAAGGGAAGGGAAGGGAAGGGAAGGGAAGGGAAGGGAAGGGAAGGGAAGGGAATGGAAGGGAAGTGAAGGGAAGGAAATGGAAGGTAAGGTAAGGTAAAGAAAGGAAATGGAAGGGAAGGGAAGGGAGGGGAAGGAAATGGAAGGGAAGGGAAGGGAGGGGAAGGAAATGGAAGGGAAGGGAAGTGAAGGGAAGGGAAGGGAATGGAATGGAATGGAAGGTAAGGCAAGGGAAGGGAAAGGAAGTGAAGAAAAGGAAAGGGGAAAGGAAGGAGCGTTGTCGTGTTCCTTTTACTCACTCATTCGTTCCTTCACTTAAGCCTATCTAGCCACCACAACACTGCCTCTCCTCATTACATTACTGATCTACCTTCCCTGTCTCAACAACTCTGTAGACCTTTTCTCACTTATCGACTCTACCTGTCTACCTCCCCATCCTGCCTACCTCCTCCTCTCCCTGTATTTTCTACCAACCAATCAACCGCACAGAATTCTACCTTCCCAGCTTAACTAATCTACCTGCAAGGCCTATTTATTGTATCTACCTTTTTTTAACTGGTGTATCTGTCCTATACGTGTGCATATTCTACCCTCTACCAACTCTACCTTTATAATTATGTATCTATTTTCTACTATCCTGTGTACCTTTCTCTGTCTTCCCTTCCTATATTATTGTCTCATTCCTCCTAGCTAGCCTTTTACATTTAATTTAACCCCCAAGTCCAGTCTACCTTTTATTGTCAACCCCATGCACCTTCCTTCTCTGCCACGTCACTCTTCCTATACATTTACTCATTCCTCTTAGCCTTCCACATTTAATTTAACCCCCGAGTTCAGTCTACCTTTCACTGTCAACCAACCCTATATACCTTCCCTCTCTCTGCCGGTGTGTAATATCCTTCTCTAATGTCCTCTGTCTAGCTAATCTAATCCACTTATTATTCTACCCACTTAGTCTACTAGGGGCAGTACATCAGTCTCTCTCGTGTACTGTATAAGCCTTCCTGCCAACTATGATCTACTTAAGGTGGTAATTCGATTCCTCCAGAGTATATGCTAGGAAACAGGACCAGAAGAGCAAAAATGATGGTGTTCTGTTGCTTGGAATAGCTTGGAGGATTCAGTTGCTCCAGATTTACTAACACAAAACTTTCCCCTTTATCTTCTATCTCTACCTCCTTGAATTAGTATATTTATATATATTTATTTACGGGGGTGTGGGAATAGGGGGACAGGCTTTGGAGTGGGGGGGTAGGGGGATGCTGGAGTAGGGGACAGGCTTGGGGGGGGGTTGGGGGTGCGGGAGTAGGGGGACAGGCTTGGATGGGGGTTAAGGGGTGCGGGAATAGGGGACCGGCTTTCTACCCCCCTCCTAATCATTTCCCCCTATTCTTGCACCCCCCAAAATCCCCCCAAGCCTGTCCCCTATTCCCGCACCCACCCCCTTAACCCATTCTGTCTTTTCAATGTAGTTTTTATCTTAGTTATATTTTCCTCACTTGTACCGTCTTCCTCATTCTACCATCTCTCCACTCTACTTGTCTTCTCCTACTTTATCTGCCTTCCCCCATTCCATCCACCCTCCCCCATTCCTTCTACCTTCAACCATTTCTCTTTCTATCATTCCTACAATCATTTACCATCCCTCTTTCTATCATTCCTACAATCATTCTACCATTCCCACCATCATCTACCATTTCCTACCATTCTACCATTCCCACCATTATCTACCATTTCCTACCATTCTACCATTCCCACAATTATCTATCATTTCCCACCATTCTACCATTCCCACAATTATCTATCATTTCCCACCATTCTACCATTCCCACAATTATCTATCATTTCCCACCATTCTACCATTCCCACAATTATCTATCATTTCCCACCATTCTACCATTCCCACCATCATCTACCATTTCCCACCATTCTACCATTCCTACCATTCTACCATTTCCCACCATTCTACCATTCCCACAATTATCTACCATTTCCCACCATTCTACCATTCCCACCATCATCTACCATTTCCCACCATTCTACCATTCCTACCATTCTACCATTTCCCACCATTCTACCATTCCCACAATTATCTACCATTTCCCACCATTCTACCATTCCCACCATCATCTACCATTTCCTACCATTCTACCATTCCCACTATTATCTATCATTTCCTCTTTTACCATTCCCAGTCTACGCTCCTCTGTTACCTAATTTATAATACATTACCTCAACTTAACAAAATGTAAATATTTAATGCAATCAGAAATTCACCAAACCCCGGTAATCTCTTCCTCACCAACACCACCGCCACCACATAATTATTAAGGGGGTGTGGGAATAGGGGGACAGACTTGGGGGGGGGGGGGGGGTTGGGGGGTGCAGGAGTAGGGGGAAAGGCTTGCGGTTTTTTTTGGGGGGGTTAGGGGGGTGCGGGAATAAGGGGACAGGCTTGCTACCCACCCCAAGCCTGTCCTCCTATTCCCGCACCCCCCCCAGTCCCCCCCAAGCCTGTCCCCTACTCCTACACCCTCTTAACCTTATATTTTATTACTAAGTGTATCATATAAGTTTCAAGCCTTAGTCTGTGTAATTATTTGTTTGTCTGTTTTTGTGTTTGTTTGTCAGCAGGATTACACCAACAAAAATATGTGTGTAGATTGTTTACTATTTTTATTTATTCATCTATTATTTATTTGTTTTGATTACCAAAGTTGCACCTCGTGACTGAAAACAAATGATCATATATATCTTTTTTTTTATTATTATTATTCTCGTTTTATGCCACCGAGAGGAAGGCTGGCTGGCTGGCATATCCCGACTAACAATCTCACTGGAATTAAACCCCTTTTTTATTTCCACGACCAGCATAAAAAAAACACGTACTATTATTATCCCTTCAATTGTCCTTGGGTGGGGGTGGGGGGTGCTGGAGTAGGGGACAGGCTTGGGGGGGTTTGGTGGGTGAGGGAGTATGGGGACAGGCTTGGATGGGGGTTAAGGGGTGTGGAAATAGGGGACAGGCTTTCTACCCCCCCTTTCCTAATCCTGTCCCCCTATTCTGCCTATAATAATGGTTGTATTTCCACATCTTTAACCAATCATGAGTATGGTACTGGGTCTATGTATAACTCAATGTATTCTCTCTACAAAATACCTTCCTACCAGATTTTGGATATTTGTTTTTTCTGTGCTTGAAAAATGAAAAAAAAAAAAAAAAAAAAAAAAAAACACTTATGTAGTATAGTGTTGATAAATCTGGAACAACTGAATCTTCCAACCTATACCAAGCAACAGGACACCATTATTTGTGTTCATCATCTAACTTTGTTTCCTGGCATACTTTGGAGGAATCAAGACACTCTAACGTACGGAAAGCATACCATCACCAAATATTATGAGAGGTTGGTTATCTGACTCGTTTTCATCTGTTACGTAATCTGGAAGAAAGTTATCTACATATATTCTTTTTCTCTTTTCCTGATTTCTTCTTAGGTGAATCGTCTGGTGTGATGCGATTGGAGGACTACAGTTTCCTCTAACATATGCCAGGAAACGGACTTACTCAATAAAAAGAGTATGGAATCTGTTGTGCTGCATAGTTTGGAGGGTTGAGTAGACACCAAGTTGCCCAAAACAGACGATCCTCTCTCAGTAATCCTCCTCCGCCTGGTTACGCAATAGTTTCACCAAAGTCAATATTATACTTTTTTTTTCCTTACTTTCTTCGGTGATGCGCAACTAACCTTGACCAACCTCTCCCCTTCCCTCGACAACTTTTCTCATCAAAACTCCTGCCTTCCTTCCTTCCCTTGCCTTGCCTTCCCTTGCCTTGCCTTGCCTTGCCTTCCTTTACCTTCCCTTGCCTTCCCTTCCTACACTCCATGCTGGACCACACCTTGGGAATCTCTTTGATGTGACCTGAAAGCTATTGATTCCTCCAAACTATGCCAGGAACCAGACGACCACCTCAAACCTTGACTAAGAGGTAATCCGTTTATATTTTCGTGGCCCAGTTTGGAGGATTCAGCAGCCCCCACAATTTGACCACATTTGAGTTCTTCCCACAAGGGGGCAAGTAAAGTAGGTTTGGGATGAACAGGGGATACAACATTCCCTCGTGATGTGCCAAGAAACAGATTATCACTCTTATCTCTCCTTCTATTACGGATACAGGGAGACATATAATATAAAGATACAAGTATATACATAGCTTGAAATATAGATACACAAATATAAAATGATAAATGAAAAAATAATAGAATGAAATGTAGATGCACAAATATATAAACACAACCATAAGCATAACAAAAGGTAGAAAAATATAGAAAGGATGAGACTATAGCTAGCTAGTTGGGTAGGTAGATAGATAGGTAGACAAGTAGAATATATAAGTTAAGTAGAAATGTAAACCTCAATTAATGGATATAAAACTTGGATGTCACTCAATCAAGCACAAACCTCAGATAAATGAACCCAATATTGTTTGTTATCTTATCTTTAGACGTGGGTAAGAACGATCACATTTTTATAATAATTCAAGGTTCTACTGAGAGACTCACATTTAACTCGCACAGGTTGAGTCAGTGTATTCCTTTTCATCAGCTCGGAACTGTACATAAGGTAACCCAAACCCACCAGTCTCGGTAAGATAGAGGAAGAAAATCTCAGAATCGGCAACCACACCTGATTATCAACACGTCCCCTCGCCTTACATCCCTACTTGACCTAACTTCACCCTCATCAACCTTCTTCTCTTGGTTCCTGAGACACTTTATTTATCCCTCTCAGTCAGTCAGTCAGTTCCTCCTACCTACCTACCTACCTACCTACCCACCCATCCACTCACCTACCTACCTACTTACCTATCCATCCATCCATCCACTCACCTACCTACCTACCTACCTATCCATCCATCCACTCACCTACCTACCTACCTACCTACCTACCTACCCATCCACTCACCTACCTACCTACCTACCTACCTACCCACCCATCCACTCACCTACCTACCTACCTACCTACCTACCCACCCATCCACTCACCTACCTACCTACCTACTTTCCCACCCATCCACTCACCTACCTACCTACCTACCTACCCACCCATCCACTCACCTACCTACCTACCTACCTATCCAACCATCCATCCACTCACCTACCTACCTACCTACCTATCCATCCATCCATCCACCCACCTACCTACTTACCTTCCCACCCATCCACTCACCTACCTACCCATCCATTCACCCACCTACCTACCTACCAACCTACCTACTTACCTACTGTACCTACCTACCTACCTAAACACCCACCCACCCACCCACCCACCTATCTACCTACCTACCTACCTACCTACCCATCTACCTACCTACCTACTCATCCATCAACCCACCTACCTATCCACCCATACATCCAACAACCCACCTACCTACCTACCTACCTACCTACCTACTTTACCTACTTACTTACGACACACAACCCTCACACATCGCCTTATTTCCACTAATTATTGACAGAGAATAATATACCTGGACCCATTTCTCTCCCAAAAGCTACAGACTTGTTGCTACTGACTTGTTAGGCTAAGTATTCGTAGACAGACAATGATAACTTTGTGTGTAATCGAACTAAAATATGACCTCTCGTTTGATGTGGTAATTAGGAAGATTAATCAAGGGTAATAACATAAAATGAAAGGAAGAATTTTATGAAGCATCAAACCCATATCCTTCCTACCACTTTGTATGTGTGTCAATAGTGCCTCGTTCTAACTAGAAATCTCATCAAAATAAAAATAAAATAGGTAAAGTTAAGCATGATCCTCGTTAAATCATTTATATTGTATGGAATCAGTAATATGGAATTAGAGTTATAATATTGATACTTTTAGAATTGGTAAAGCCAGGATACTAATGTTGTAAATCTTCCTACTCTTGTCGTTAAACATTAAAAACCCTGTGATGTAGTCTGAAAGTTTGAGGAAAATGAGTCCTTCAAATATTGCCACGAAACACCACCTATAGGTAAGGAGCTTGTTTCGTGGTATAGTTAGGAGAAATCAGAAGTCTCCAATTTTATACACGATCACATGGTCCTTAATACACACACGTAGCTATATATAGGTTCGCCAGTTTCAAGATGATTAATATTCACAACATGGTATAATATATGTCTAACAGAATATACTACTAAATCTCACTGCCACCCCAAACTTGACCCTATAGGGGGGAAACTTTGACAGGATGTTAATTATGCCCTTTCTACAACTAATTACTCTCCCAACTACTAAGCTTGTCACTTCAGAAACAAACTTTGGAGGAGTGTATACTTTTGGTACAATGGAGCGTCTTGATTCCTCCAAAGTGTGCCGGGAATCGGAGCCTGATGAACAAAAAATAGTAGTGCCTGGTTGTCTGGATTAGTTTGGAGGAATCAGTTGCTCCAGATTAATTAATTAAGCAGCAGTATACAACCCCCTTAGGCGAGACAGACAGACAGACAGACAGACAGTGAGTTGTGAGAGCCACGACTTGAATCCTATCTAAGAATACTAATGCTGAAAGAGACTCGGGTTTAACGTACAGTAGAAAGAGACTCGGGTTTAACGTACAGTAGAATATGGTATGTTTACATAAAAGGATGACTTCGCTCTTCAGTGTAGAGTTTAGCGTAGAGTAAAGAAGTGTAGAGTAAAGTAGTGTAGAGTAAAGTAGTGTAGATCAAAAAAGTGAAGAGCAAAGTAGTGTAGAGTAAAGTAAAGTAGAGTAAACTAGTGCAGAGTAAAGTAATGTAGAGTAAAGTAATGTAGAGTAAAGTATTGTAGATAAAAAAAGTGTAGAGCAAAGTAGTGTAGAGTAAAGTAAAGTAGAGTAAACTAGTGCAGAGTAAAGTAATGTAGGGAAATAGAGTGTAGAGTAAACAAATTTAGTGTAAATTAGCGTAGAGTAAAGTAGTGTAGAGTAAAGTAGTGTAGAGTAAAGTAGTGTAGAGTAAAGTAGTGTAGAGTAAAGAAGTAAAGTAGTGTAGAGTAAAGAAGTAAAGTAGTGTAGAGTAAAGTAGTAAAAAATAAAGTAGTGTAGAGTAAAGCAGTGTAAAATAAAGTAGTGTAGAGTAAAGTAGGGTAAAATAAAGTAGTGTAAAGTAAAGTAGTGTAAAATAAAGTAGTGTAGAGTAAAGTAGGGTAAAATAAAGTAGTGTAGAGTAAAGCAGTGTAAAATAAAGTAGTGTAGAGTAAAGTAGTGTAAAATAAAGTAGTGTAGAGTAAAGTAGTGTAAAATAAAGTAGTGTAGAGTAAAGTAGTGTAAAATGAAGTAGTGTATGCTAATTCTTGATGCTATATTTTCAGACAGTCCTCATTCAAGTGTCAATACAAGCTGTGATATACAGTATATGATAATACTTGATACCACGTAGACCAATAACAAGGGTTTAGTCAGGTTTGGCACGTCAATCTGGTGGTGGAAATTTTTGTCACAGGTTGTACGTGATCCTAAATTATTATTACTACAATAGCCACGAGCATTTTTCAGTCACTAGATCGATTATTGATTTAGATATAATAAGTACATAAAGTAATATTCTGGTAAGACGCAAGGAAACAATACAAAACAAATCAGACTGCTGACCTTGTGATGGAAATCTGGAGTGTTCGGTTGTATGTGTATTCAGTAACTGGCACAGAGTCATTCCAACAGTAGAAGCCTAAGAATCCAGTCTGGCACACAGCTAGGCAGAGGAAAGTTTTTGCACTTCTGCTTCTCTCCTTCCCACGTTCAATCAGCTGGAATGGCCCCAGTCCTTCACACACCAGATAGAACTACAGGCAATCTTGGCATTATGGAGACTTCACGTCTTTTCTAGGTTCCCAGCTTTACTAACTCTGTCAACTTTTTTTTTCTCGAATTTTCAGAGATGATTTGTTGTGGTACATATTTATAGAAAGAATGATCAAAATGCAACTTAATCGCTGCAATTCATGCATATGTAAAGCACTATGAATTATATACTTTTAGACATTATTCATTATCATATCACAATCAGGTTGAACTAAATAGACAAGGCTGAAGAGGAGATTTTCCTATTGGTAAATTGAAAGGTCTCTAATTCTTCCAAACTATGCCACGAAACAGATACCTTATTAAAACCACTGAGGGCGTCTGTTTTCTTGCATAGTTAGGAGGAATTAGTAGCCTTCCAGTTCACCGACAAAAGAATCTCCCCTTAAGCTGTTTGATGATTCTTTCCATAGCTTCAAAATCCTTGGAGTAGGAAACATGTGCTAGCCTTGACTAAACCTGTCAGTTTTGCCGCTCAGAATATCACAATAGTACACAGAGAAAGATAGTAAGGGAAGGGGAAACCCTAGTGTAGTGTAGTCAGTACAAGGGAAGCACCCCAGTGAAAAGTTGACTGTCATGTTGTAGGACAGTATCGTTTCCCGATATTCCAAAGGCCACACTCGACCGCCCTATACAATACCTATTCAAACCCTTCCCTCTCTACTACACACCTACCACTACGTTTTCTAAAAAAACAGAATTTTTCTGCAGAGGGATCACAGGTGTCCACTGGAATGTTTGTTTACAGTATTATCCAATCTATCTGTCTGTCTATCTATCTATCTACCAATCTATCTATTTACCTATTTATCTATCTACCATATACAGTATATTAAAAAAAATAGAAAGCATATTTAACCAGTTTTATTCTAATAGCAGATCAGTATGTAAAAATTATATATAGATCTATCCATATAATTATTAGAAATGAAGGAAAACAATTAAGTGTTGAAATCAGTTCGGTAATATAGTTATATTGCATATTTTTGTTATAAAACCTTTATCCATAGAATTCCTTCAATGAACACTAATAGGAGAGTGTTTTGATACTAAGTAATGAAATTAAACATGTGATGCAGTACAGTACGTAACAAATGAAATAAATCACATCCAATTTAACAACCAGCATTTCCACTGTATAGGCCAAGATTCAGTACTTTAATCTTGAAACCAGAGCTATACACCATCCACCTCTGAACGTCCGGCAAATATATAAAAATATATTGGCAGTCGTACAATCCCTGGGGGCAATTTCGTTCCGACAAAAAAATATATAACATTTGCCATAAAACGTGTTCAATAAAAGGGAGGAGTGGAGCGGGTATGGCCGTGTGTTGTAGACGTATAGGTGATGCCGTGTTGCCCAGAGACGAGATGGGTTGGCACACTCAGGGGTTTATATCTGGTTAATCTTTTCATTGGGTGGAGACCATACATGCGTCTAGCCTTACTGTCATGCTGGACGGGTATAATAATAATAGAATAAAGGTCAGCTAGTCACAGTGTTATAAAGAACCAGTATAAGGAACCAGTATAATATTAAGCTTGTATGAGGGTCAGGTTTAGGCACGTGTACATTATCATAAGAAGGGACTTGTATTTTGACCATCTGCCTCTTTGCTGGGCGCATCTGGGGCTAAAGTAATATATGTAAAATATCTCTACAAAGTACCCAGTGAACTTCCATGCTCCTCCTCCTCCTCCTCCTTTACTCTAATGTATCTGAGATCAATGAATGTTTCGGCTAAACTTTGGTCCTTCTCTTTGAACTGTTGTTGGAGTGAAGGGGA
>JAWZYT010006813.1:25000-31984 GCA_034508575.1 Petrolisthes manimaculis
AGTGGTAGCAGCATTAGAGGTTTAGAGAATAAGAAAGAGGCAATGGTGGTGATGGTGATGGTGGTGGTGGTGATGGTAGTGGTAGTGGTAGTGGTGGTGGTGGTGGTAGTGGTGATGGTGATGGTGATGGTGATGGTGATGGTGATGGTGGTGGTGGTGGTGATGGTGATGGTGGTGGTGGTGGTGGTGGTAGTTTTAGGGGAGGGCTTACAGTGACGGGAAGGTGGAGGTGGTGATGATGTCTTGGTGATAACAGAAAAGCGGTTGTTGGGAAGAGTGGGAGTGGGAGTGTGTCGTGAGGGACATTTGGAAGAATAATGCTGGTGGTCGTAGTAGTAATAGTACATGTAGCATATATTGATGAGAGACAAATAGAGATGGATATTATGGCTGTAGAGAGAGGTATACTTACTGAGGAAAAGAAATAGCGGAAACGGAGATAGATAGATAGATAGATAGATAGATAGATAGATAGATAGATAGATAGATAGATAGATAGATAGATAGATAGATAGATAGATAGATAGATAGATAGATAGATAGATAGATAGATAGATGATAGATAGATATTATTATTATTATTATTATTATTATTAGTAATAATCAGTGAACAGGCTGGGAGAGAATAAGATTATTCATAGATCCGAAGACCCCAGACTGCGACCACGATCACGGAAAGTTATATTAAAAAAAAAAAAAAACTAATCTAACCGACAGAGCCAACGATTAGCACGAATCTTAAAGCCGCTAACTCCTACACCCTCAAAAACAGAATCAGCTAACCCATTCCATGTTGCAGTTAAACTAGGTATGAATGATCTTTTAAACTGAGACGTCCTACACACTGGAATACTTAGCACGTTACGATGGGCCGAGGCTGCACCACGAGTGACACGACGACCAGCTACAAATGGTGCAGGAAGCATCTCATTCAAAGGATGCAGGCGGTTAGACCAGATCTTGTAGTACATACAAAGCGCCGACACACTACGCCTGTGCTCAAGATCACAGATTCTACCCGGCCCCTCCCGCAATAAATTCTGCACATCTAACCACTCTATCCAACAACACTAAGTGACAAGATAGATAGATAGATAGATAGATAGATAGATAGATAGATAGATAGATAGATAGAGAGAGAGAGAGAGAGAGAGAGAGAGAGAGAGAGAGAGAGAGAGAGAGAGAGAGAGGTCTTAAGGAAGATTTAGGTATTGAGTATAAATTGGTATGAAGAAGGAAGTCCCAGGAAGAGTGTGGTGGAGGAATGAGGTGAGATATATCTGAGAGCAGCAGCGTCTTCTATGGCACCTTCCCCAAGCAATTAGCCTCTAGTGCCCAGCCAAGTGTGTGTCCTCCTCAGCCTCGGTGGTTCATGGCTGGTGGGTCTTGCTCTGAGGACCACCACACAATTATCACGCTCGTAATTTCAAACACACTTGGTTTTACTCATGTAAGAATGTGTAGTGCGGTGCTTACTTCCATTTTGGCTGCAATAATTGAACTATATATTTGTTCTTAATTCCATGAAAATAGTGTTGTCACTTTAATTAAGAGTCTATCATTTGTCATACCAAGTTGCGAGACAAGTTAAACAAGAAACTATGTGATTTATGCCACATCTGTAATCGGTTGTATTTACGTCTACGATTGCAGAAGGTAGATAAGATATGCGTGAAGGAAGAAGCTATCAATCTATAAACAATAATCAGAGCACAGGCGGAGGTGCTTTGATTCCTCCAAAATATGCCAGGAAACAGGACCAAAAGAGCAAAAAATAATGATGTTCTGTTGCTTGGAATGGTTTGGAGGATTCAGTTGCTAGAAATTTACCAACAAACACCCTTCTCTATATATGTACATC
The DNA here is from genome assembly GCA_034508575.1 of Petrolisthes manimaculis. Lineage (NCBI taxonomy): Eukaryota > Metazoa > Arthropoda > Malacostraca > Decapoda > Porcellanidae > Petrolisthes > Petrolisthes manimaculis. The sequence continues at coordinate 26,862 of JAWZYT010006813.1, forward strand.
TGTTTTTGTTTTCAGGTCAGAGTATCAGCCAATTAATTAATGCTGCAAATGAAAAGGTGAATAAAATGTACAGTATCTAGTGTTGAATATTTACTCAACACACTGACTATAGCTGCCCTTCAAGACCAGTAATCCTTTTGTTCCGGGAGTAATTTCTAAGGGATTTCTCCAGCTGACATCACACTCAAAAAATGTCTGATATTACACTAACAAAATTATCACCACGATCTTCAACAATATATCTCAATGTGGAAACTGCAGCTGGAGACCAACAATTATATATAATATCTACGTATCCATGTATGTGAGTGAGTGAGTGAGTGAGTGAGTGAGTGAGTGAGTGAGTGAGTGAGTGCGTGCGTGCGTGCGTGCGTGCGTGCGTGCGTGCGTGCGTGCGTGCGTGCGTGCGTGCGTGCGCGTGCGCGCGCGCGCGCGCGTGTGTGTGTGTGTGTGTGTGTGTGTGTGTGTGTGTGTGTGTGTGTGTGTGTGTGTGTGTGTGTGTGTGTGTGTAATAATAAATTGTTCTCCCTTCCTCATCTCTTATGTAAATTTAGAAAATGAGTTTGTAATGATATAGGCGAACTGCATTGTAACCGACTGCTCTAAAATTTACTACAACGCATGCAGCACCCATCTCTTTTGAAACAATGTACTTTTCTCATGCACACTTTAGATTTTAGAGGTTTCAGAAACACCCTACTACACCTTGATGACAAAACTGACTGTCCTATATGATTCTACGTGACCCATGCAGGGAAGCACGACAGGAGAGGTCACTACCCAATACCGTACACCTTAATTAACGGACCCTGTGGTGTAGTCAGAAAATTGGAGTTATACGAGTCCTCCAAATTTTGCCACGAAACACCGCCTATATGGAAGGAGGTTGTATCGTGACGTGATAAGGAGGAATCAGAAGCCTCCAGTTATCATACACGATCACAGGGTCATTAAATAGACAATTCAGATATTAACGAGAAATAGTTAACGAAAAGGAAACTATTACAAAAACTACATAGAGAAGAATCATAAAAACTGTAGGACACTATTTAAAAATCTACTGGGAAATTATTACACTTGTGAGACGCTGTTTGAAAAAAAAAGAAATAAGAAATAACCCACATATTTCAGAAAGGCGTATTTAATTACATTCATTTTAGAACAAAACCATTTTTTTATGTAGGTTTCTCTCTTACGACTTTCAGAAACAATTAAGGAATGATTATTATACGTGAGGGAGATTCCTCTTGAAAAAAAAACTTTAATGACTGACGAAAAACAAAACAAAAAACACTTTGATAAAATACAAAGAAAGAAAATGGGCCAAGGACAAGGGCTGAATCATAAAACTAGACTCATTTTTTTTTTTTTTTTTTTTTTTTTTTGAGAAGAAATGGGACCAACTTTGTGAGAAGGTTGGGAGGCCAGCTGAAACTCTGTGATCAATCTCCAGGACCACTAATATGGGCAGCCATCTGTTCAGGTCCTACGGTGTCATCGCCCAGAGCAAAGCCAAGGCAGAAGACAGTGGTGGTGATGGGAGGGAAAATAATGTCAGGGGTACAGGGAGAGTGGTAGTAGTAGTGGTGGTGGTGGTGGTGGTGGTGATGGTAGTGGTGGTGATGGTGGTGGTGGTGGTGGTGGTGCTAGATGATGTAGAAGGAGGGGTGATGGTGGTGGATATGGTCTTGTTGTTGTTGTTGTTGTTGTTGTTGTTGTTGTTGTTGTTGTTGTTGGTGGTGGTGGTGGTGGTGGTGGTGGTGATGCAATTGGAGGAGTAATATCAGATGTTAGGTGTTATGTATAACGTGTGTCAGGTAAATTATTAATTTTCCTTTATGATAAGTGTTAATATTCAATGTCATTATTACACCTGTAGAAGAAGACATGGAGCTTCATACTCATTACAAGTAAAGTATTTTGCCTTTACCATACGTAAAACCATTTATGAGTACCATCACCATACTAAAGAGTTGAGCATTTTAAAGTATTTCTCTGGTCACATTATACCCACCCCAATGTATTCAAAGTACAAACATACACCGAAAGAAAACATATAGTCTGAACACAGAATATTAAACCAAAAATAGCTCTGCTGAATTAAGCCTAAGACTGACCTTTCTCCCGGCCAGTAGCTAATTGGCTGGAGGGCCACCTATTGCCTTGGGGTCCTAATCCACATAAAGTTGTAGGAATCATCAGACAGGGATCTAATCGTCATTTATATTATCGTTATCGTTGTTGGTGTCGTTATTATTATTATTATTATTATTATTATTATTATTATTATTATTATTATTATTATTATTATTATTATTATTATTATTGTTGTTGTTATTGTTATTATTGTTATTATCAGTATTATCATTATTATTATTATTATTGCATATTAGTCTCTCGAATTTTAAAACTGATAAAAATTGTCAGTCGAAAACATCACGAGAATATGTTAATATATATATCCAATCACTTCACAGTTCGATAAAAGCGCCACCAAATATATCACATCGGGACTGTAAATAAAGCAACCCAGCCGCAGTACTCGGTCGGAAGGCCAAGATGAAAAAACTTTGAATCGTCCGTGCTGCTGAAAAGTTTTTGTAATGGACGTCTAATATAGTGAAGCCTTAAAGTGGGCGGGGGGGGGCGGGGGGGGCGGGGGGGGGGAGGAGATCAAGGTACTTCTGAGAACCTCTCGGGGGGGGGGGGGGAGAAAGGGGAAACCGTGATTATTCAGAAGGAGTTTCATTAATACATTAGCATTTTTAATTAAAGGGGGAGGTACTACTTTCAGTATAGGTAAATTTTCTGGAGCAAGAGCAAATGATTCCTCCAAACTACTTCAGGCAACATCAGGATACCTTTTTACATTATTTTGGTTCATCTGGTCCTGTTTCCCAGCATACCTTGGAGGAATCAGGGAACTCCAGTGTAACAAAATAGAAAAGTGTACCCACCCCTTAAGTACGACCATTTAATATTATCAACTCCAGGGAACAACTGAAGAAACACTCGATTTTAATGATACGGTTCCCAGTAGTGACTTTGTAACACTTTCTATTCTCATGCATCTTCTCCCTTTACTAAGACTTATACTCCTTTAACTGGAGATTTGGTTTATGGTAAATTGAAGGGCTAGCCAATGATCCAAATTATGAAAAAAAAAAACAAAAAAACTACAGATTCCCTATTGGTAACATTGAGGTGAATTGTTTTCTGACATTGTTTGCAGGAATCAGTGGCCCTCCAAATTACCTCTTTGAGAATCACCCGTTAAAGACTTGCAATGTGTCTAGGCATCTCGAACCAAGTTGAACAAAATATTCTTCATAAATCTAAACCAACAATTATAGTTCGTTTCCCCAAACCAAGGCAGACCGACAGAAATATCCAGCGATAAACTACAAATAGAAAATTCCCTGGCCATTGTGTGTTAGCCCGACAGATAAATCCAGCAATAAACTAGAAACAGGAATTTTCCCGTCCTTCACGACGCCGGTTTCCCCTTCTGTAAAAGGTGGCCGAGTGACACCCATGTCCAACACTCCAGGCCCCTTAACCCTCCTTGGAATTGAACGTCGCCTTATATTACACAACGCTTGGATGAACACAGAACCAGGGAGATAAAATCATTCAGTGTGTTAAAACATTCAGTGTAAGTAATATTTAACCTCAGAGTGGAAGAGATTGCAATGGTCAATTCCACAGAAACATCTAAGAAGATTATTGAACCTTACCACAAAATGAAAAGACAAAACAAGGATTCATGAATAAGCATTTTTAACAATCATTGTATACCATATATTGGATGAATGCAATTTGTACTATCTCATTCATTCATTCATTAGGTCAGTCAGTCAGTCAGCCAGTCAGTAAGACAATCAGCCAGTCAGTCAGTCAGTCAGTCAGCGAGTGAATCAGTCAGTCAGTCCCCAAATGTTTTTGTCTACATATTTCTTCAACATTTCTCTTAAATTTTAGATTCTTCCTCCGTCATGAATATTCGACTAAGGCCGCAGTAGTTATTCTGTCGCTGCTCTCTTTTCTATTGTTTTCTACTGTTTTATTATGAAACTGTACCTTTGTTTGTCGTCTGCCCCAGGTTGCTTCACCTTCCCACGCCAACCTGACACACATATACGTCTTCTCTATTACATGTGTGAGTGGGAGTATCAGTCTTCGGGGGATTTACCTTATTTTTTCCGAGCTCTAGACGCCAAGGGGACTGTAGTATGTAGGTCATTCAGCTGGTACTAAGTAGGTTCCAGGTGGGCGCTACCTAACACCCTCCACACTCCTTATTATCTGGGCCTTCTCTCTAGGGGAAGAAATGGAAGAAGGCAACTAACTGACTCCTTCAACCCGTGCTACAACAATTCAGAATCTTGACTCGTATGCCCGGATACTATAGTCGGTTTAATTATTGCCTAAGGTAGTTTGGGGGATTCAGTATCCATATAATATAGTCACCCATAGGAAGAAATAACAATGAAGTGTAGTATATCAAGCCTCGAACTCGAAACTACCTACTATCTATCTGTGTATCTGTCTGTGTGTCTCTTTGTGTACTGTAGGTGAGAGGCGAACACACACGACCACTACTACGCCAACCCACCCACCTTAATTCAGGTGCTCCTCAACACGATATAAATTCTATGCCACCATCCCCTTCACTTTCCTTCCCAGTATTTCTTCCCGAATGCCTCTCACGCAGGTCGAGTCAGGTCTCTCTCTACTCTTTTATATATTTTCTCTCACACGATAACTCCCTTCCTCCTTTCCTTCCTTCCTTTCTTCTTTCAATCCTTCCTTCCTTCCTACTTTCAATCCTTCCTTCCTTCTTTCCGTAAATCCTTTTTTCCTTCATTCATTCATTCTTTCCTTCCTTCCTTCAATCCTTCCTTCCTTCCTTCCTACCTTCCTTCTTTCAATTCTTCCTTCCTTCCTCCTACTGCTTATTCATCCACAGTATACCAGCTCTGCCGTACTTCTTTCCTACTACTACTACTACTACTATTATTTATTTATTTATTTTTCTACCCACTCACTCATTCACTCACTCCCTCGTTCACTCACACTCCCCTCCCTTCTATGGCTTTGTATCCTGTAGTCGACCCTCAGGA
>JAWZYT010006814.1:2500-32500 GCA_034508575.1 Petrolisthes manimaculis
CTTCCTCACCTTCCTCACCTCCTTACCTTCCTCACCTCCTTACCTTCCTCACCTCCTTACCTTCCTCACCTCCTTACCTTCCTCACCTCCTTACCTTCCTCACCTCCTTACCTTCCTCACCCCCTCCTCACCCCATCTCCTGTCTTGTCTTCCAATTGTTCTCATTATTATCCCTAATTTTTCCCATCATTGTCTTTCCCTCCCTTCCAACTTTTCTCATTGTCCCTCCCCCCCTCCCTCCCTCCCCTAAGCATCTTTCTTCCCCTCATAATATCTTTCCCCCCTCTCCTCCCTCTCATACATTATCTTTTCTTTTCCTTCATAGTTATTTCTGCCTTCTTGTCTCATTATTTCTGTATCTCCTTTCTTCCATCTCTCTCCCTACTCCTTCCATCTCTCCCTTCTAACTCTATCTCTCTCTCCCTCCTTCCATCTCTCCCACCTCCTTCCATCTCTCCCACCTCCATCCATCTCTCCCTCTCAGTCTCTTTCCTTTCTCCTCTCAGTCTCTTTCCTTTCTCCTCTCAGTCTCTTTCCTTTCTCCTCTCCTTCATTCCCTCCCTTGCATCCTTCCTTCCTTTCTCCTACACCAAGAAATACAAAGTAGATGATAATATTTAATAGCATTGTCCGTATGCAAGAATATCCATGTGAAAAAATAAAAAAGGATAAAGATATTATAAAAATAATAATAATGATGATAAAATCAATACAACCTTAGCATGTTTTTACAAAGTGTGTGTTGTTTTTTGTGTGTAGGGTCTGTTGTCGTTCCTGAGTGCCCCGCTGATTGGGGCTCTGTCAGACCTGTGGGGACGTAAGTTCTTCCTCTTCATCACCGTCTTCTTCACATGTCTACCCATTCCTTTCATGAAGATCAACACATGGTACGTATAGTAATATAAAGTGTAATGGTAAGATGAGATGTAATGGGTGTGGTGGGTTTAGTTAGATGGAGTTTAGTGGGTACAACAATGTAATGGGGTACAGTGAGGTTCAGTAAGATGAGGTACAGTGGGTTGGTGTTACATACTTCCCTTTGTCATTTGTTGTTACAGTTCTTTTTTTTATTCTTGATTTTTTTTTTCATGCTGTAACTGTTAAGTGTACGACAGTACGGTAACAAATATTCATCCAATACATGACTTTTGCTCATGACTGTACATAGGTAGAGAGGTAGGTAAGTGTATAATTGAACTAAAGTACTGTCTTTATCAAATCACAGAAACCTTGTATGTCTGTGAACATGTTATCTTTTAGGTAAGACTCCCACTTGTATCCATTACATCATACTGTACTAACTCTCTCCTTTAACAATAATGTGAAGGTTAAAAAGTTGACAATCTGTCATGCCAAGGAAGGAAATATCTTATGGGAGGAGGGGAGTTAGTACAATATTAATAATAATGATCAATCTGGAACAACTTATTTCTCCAAACTGTTTCAAACAACATTATATTGGTTCATCTGGTTTTGTTTCCTAGTATATACTGTAGTACTTTGGAGGATCAAGATGCACTAATGTACCAAAAGTCTAATACCCCCTTCAAGGGAGATTCTCTTGGTGGTAAATTGTGGGGCTACTTATTTCTCCACAACCTCAATGTTACTAATAGGGGATCTATTGATTTGTGACATACAGTATTGTATTTTGGAGGAATCAGATACATTTCACTTCACCAACAAGAAAATCTCCCCTGAAGTTGTTTACTCCACATAAAAACAAAACAAATTTAATACAATAAATAAAAATAAATGTGTTTCAGTCCACATTAAGTTAGTCACTCCACCTCATAGAATAAGAGAAAAATGGTTGGATGAAGTCCTTGATTAAGCGGCAGAGAAATTTTGCCAAGGCAGAATTGTAACAAATCAATACCGTTGACGCCCCTCCTCCTCCTCCTCCTCCTCCTCCTCCTCCTCCTCCTCCTCCTCCTCCTCCTCCTCCTCCTCCTCCTCCTCCTCCTCCTCCTCCTCCTCCTCCTCCTCCTCCTCCTCCTCCTCCTCCTCCTCCTCCTCCTCCTCCTCCTCCTCCTCCTCCTCCTCCTCCTCCTCCTCCTCCTCCTCCTCCTCCTCCAGCCTTGAAAGGACCAGTAGGTCTGTTGCTGTTTGAATGTCCTTTGTATTCCTTTGTATCCCAACATTCACTCAACCTACTCTTCCTTCTCTTTTCTTTTCCCCTGTTTTCTCTTACTCCTCCTCTACATATTCACTCAACCTACTTCTCCCCTGTTTTCTCTTACTCCTCCTCTACATATTCACTCAACCTACTTCTCCCCTGTTTTCTCTTACTCCTCCTTTACATATTCACTCAACCTACTTCTCCCCTGTTTTCTCTTACTCCTCCTCTACATATTCACTCAACCAACTTCTCTTCTGTTTTCTTTTTCTTCTCCTTCTCTTGGGACCTTGTATACATGTGGTGACTCACCAAAATAGGTTTTATGCTACTTTAGGGTTAGTTTTATGCCTTCCTTCTCCGTGTTTTCCCCTTTCTTCAATTTTCTCCCTTGCTCCCACTTCTCGCTTTCTTCATTTCTCCTCACTTTTTTCCCTTCCTTTGTTTTTTAATGTTAACATATTTAATTATCCCCTGATACATTGATAATATTAAATTAATCCCTTGTCATCATAACACACTTGATACAGTGATAACATATTAAATTAATCTTTATCATTTAACACCATACAATGATAACGCATTTAACAGTTGTCATTAAACACAGATCCAGTAAATCACTTTGTATGTATGGTAGTGAATAATAAATGCCTGGGATTACATGATATGGTCTTCAATTAGAAACAGAGTGAAAAATGCAGTGTTGAATCCAAATATCTATTAATGTTATATCTAATGTTATGTTTACTGTAGCATCATTCCCTTTACTCTGCCTAGATGTAACTTTGTAATATAAAGTGCTGGATTCAAGTATCTGTTCATGTTATATCAAGGACTGTACTGTACTGTACCATATCCTTTCCTTTTCCTACGTGGAACTGTGAAATTAAATACTTATTGTTACTACTGTAGACTGTATATTATAGGATCTACTACATATACCATTATTTCCTTCCCTCTCCCCAGGTGGTACTTTGCTCTTATCAGTCTGTGAAATTAAATACTTATTGTTACTACTGTATATATTATAGGATCTACTACATATACCATTATTTCCTTCCCTCTCCCCAGGTGGTACTTTGCTCTTATCAGTATGTCAGGAGTGTTTGCTGTGACATTCAGCATTGTGTTTGCATATGTGGCTGACGTGACGGATGAGACAGAGCGTAGCAGTGCCTATGGTCTTGTGTCGGCAACCTTTGCCGCCTCTCTCGTCACATCACCGGCCCTGGGAGCCTATCTCAGCACTGTTAGTATCTTTGGAGGGGAAGGAATATAGTAATACCTTATTATTCTATTATTATGGATGTTTATTGCTTTGTTTGTAATGTATCCATGTACAGTAAACCTTTTTATCCTTCATTGGGTTTATAGGTGTGTAATTTACTAATAGGATTTTCTGTACACAGATTCATTACAAATAGTACAATACACACACAAAATTACTGAGAAATTTACCAATCACATCAATTGTCAGTAGATTGAGTTTAATTGAAAGTTAAGGTGTGTGAGTGTATGTTGGATGATGACAGGCCAATAGTAAAGGTGCAGGTACAGATATACTGTATCTATTATAGCATTAGTGAGGAATTTGCAGCTGTGTTATAATAATTTAATGATGTTATAATAATATTTAATTAATGATAATATAATAATATACACAAGTGTGGAGTGTGTATATGTGTGTATGTCTGCTTTCTTGTGCTACCTTTGACTCTGTCAAGGCTGTGTGATGTCAGCATGGTTGTTTAATATTTATATGGATGGTGTGGTAAGAGAGATAAATGCTAGGATGATGGAGAGAGGACTGAGCTTGGTAGACAGCAGAGACAGAGAGTTGGGCCTAAATCAATTACTGTTTGCTGATGATACGGTGTTAGTGGCAGAGTCACAAAAGGAACTGAGTATGTTAGTGCAGGAGTTTCAACCGGTGTGTAGTAGGAGGAAACTGAGAGTGAATGTGGCAAAGAGCAAAATAATGAAATGTAGGAGGGGAACAGAGGATAGAAGGATGATGAATATAATGTTATGATGGTGAAATATTGGAGGAGGTGGAGTGCTTTAAGTATTTGGGATGAAAGGTGACAAGCCAAGTAAAGATGTGTTGTTTGTGTTACAGGTACACAGTGATGACTTGGTGGTGGGATTGGCTACAGCGATAGCAATACTAGACGTATTCTTTATATTGGTGGCCGTTCCTGAGTCACTACCAGAGAAGTTGAGGCTCTCCTCCTCCTGGAGTGCACACATCTCATGGGAACAGGCTGACCCATTCTCTGTGAGTTAAGAATATCTATGGTGTTGACAATTTTATGGTAGCCTCTTACCAGCACAATGACTTTTATTTTTAGTGTGTCTGTGGAGTTATACAAGTTCTACACCATTTTTAATAGGTGGTATACAAGAATATCCATGGTGTTAATGATGATGTGGTATTGATATAATATGTGGCTCTGTAATGGGTTTATACAGTCATTGTATTGGTAAAGTCAGGGTCTAATGTAATGCAACACCTTCCAATGAGATGGCTTCCAAAAATGATCCCAAACTATAGCTGTTGGTGTGTGCAATTTTGGTTCATAAAATTAACTCAAATAGCTCGCTTTTATTCACCAGGTTGCAGTACATTAGACCATGACTTTACCATGTCATTGTCAACACCACAAATGTTCTTGTTTATGGCCCAAGCTCATTTTCAGTTTCAGATTCATAATATCGAATTTGAGTTTGGTGTGTGTAAATCTTTAAATTACAGTAAGGTCCCGGTTTATGTCCGAGTTATGTTCCTTAAACGTGACATAAGTTGGTTTTGTACGTAACTCGAGTTTCCAATCAATTATTGTGTAGGTTATAGTACTACAGGTAAGTGTATGGTTATAATGCTATATTATTTACTACTACATAATATGTACTGTATATGAAACACAAGCTTTTGGATTATAGGATTTTATTTATGTTATGGTGATGTGCTGCTGCTGTGGCAGTGTTTCACCTGCCTGTCAAGGCCATTGTCACGGTAACTGCTGGCTTCCCTCCCTGCCTTACTCCCTTACCCTGCCAACTCACATTTTATCCCTTAATATTAACTACTGTCAGTAAGCAGCTTTCTTTTAGGCGCCATTGAGCAAGACATTGAAAATTTGAATGCAGTTGCAGGTTATCAACTTAGCACACTAGGCTGTAGCAGCAGTGAAACTGACACAGGGAGTCACTCAGGGTGTAGGAATGGTATTGTATTCAAGCATGAGGCAGGAGGAGTGGTGGCAAAACATTAGTGACACCTGGTGGCCGACAATAACATTAAACCCCGAGCTTTAAGCTTGTTAAATATTCAATTTCTTTAATTTTAGATTATCTTGCAGTGGACTGACGTGACCACGAGTTTGACATAACTCGAGACTGACATAAAGTGGGACCTTACTGTAATGCCATTAGTAGTGCTTTGTTTTGACCTATTCTCTTTGAGTTAAAGTAGTGCTAAGTTTTTTTTTTACTCTGTATGCATGTATATGTAAATAGATTGTAACTATGTGATGTGATGACAGGCACTGTGGAAGGTTGGAAAGGACCGTAATGTTCTTCTCATCAGTGTGTCAGTCTTCCTCTCTTACCTTCCTGAGGCTGGCCAGTACTCCTGTTTCTTCGTCTACCTCAGGCTGGTATGTGTTAAATGCTTGTTTTATCTTTGTTCATGTATATTTTCCAGCATTGCTAAAAATGTTCAAGGATATACTATCTACTGTTTATATATAGTATCTATCATTAACTCAGATGCCTCCCTAAGGGTGGGTATGGCAGAAGTCTTTAGTTCTTCCTGTCCCAACACTTCCTCCTCACTTAGTCAAGCTCTCTCCTTCCACTCATGTTCCTCTCTTTCACATACTCCTCCACCCTGTTTACCCTTCTGTACTGTGAACTGCTTCTCACATCTGAGCCCACAACATCACTCCCATACACCTTTGTAAACTTTTTATCTTGCATTCTCTCCACATGCTCAAACCACCTTAGTGTGTCATGCTTTCTCAATTACCCCACACTGAACACCAACTGCCTTCTCACTCAGACCACACCTTTCATACACATACTCATTACTTTCTCTATCCCACCTGATAAGGCCAAGCACTCCTCTTAGGTACAGTAATTCATTTCCACAGCACCTATTCTAGACTGATGCTCCCATTTCCATGTCCACGTCTTTGATGCATACCGGTATGTACATTTTGACAGGAGTATGCCATTTCATAGTCCCCATTTCACTTCCATTCTCACACATCAACCCTTTATGATTCTTCCCAATAATATTTATATTCTTACAGTATATGGCAACTTACACGTTGTTGCTTACAATAATATTATAGATTGGTAATCCTATTTTCAGCTGGATTTTACAGACAGTGAAATTTCAGAGTCAGGGAGTAACATTTTTATCATATTTTAATCATTATTTTACACTGAAGAAATGCTAATACAAAGTCATATAATTATATACAGTATAGCAAAGTTATACGTCTCTGTATGTTTACTAATTGTATCAAAGCAACACAAAGGATACACAGTTTATAAGCTAATGCAATAGGCCCACAATATAAGATGATTAAATATTGCACCTTCCTTTTTAACACAGCCTCATTAAATTATTTAGTCTCTATGGTGATGAATAACAGATGCTTGTGAAAACATTTGATGGTTTACATTGAAGGACTTATTTGTGTAACATAAAGTGATGGACACAAGTACTTATTCATTACATATCAAGGGCCTTCAATATAAAAACATGTTTCAGGTGATGAATTTCTCTGATGGTATGGTGGCAACATTCATTGCTGTGGTGGGAATCCTATCAGTGGTGGCACAGACAGCTCTCCTCAGCCTCCTCATGAAGAAACTTTCCAACAAGCATGTCATAATGGTGAGTCAGAAGGACAAAAGGTGATGGTGTTTCTTATGCAGTATGGGACACGGCAAAGGAGTAAGTAAGTAAGTAAGTAAGTGAGTGTGTATGTATGTATGTGAGTGAGTGAGTGAGTGTGTATGTGAGTGAGTGAGTGAGTGAGTGAGTGTGTATGTATGTAAGTGAGTGAGTGAGTGTGTATGTGAGTGAGTGAGTGAGTGAGTGAGTGTCCTACTGTTTACTTCAAAGTCTGGAAGACATAGTAGATGATATTTCAGTCATTTATTCATCCCTGTTGAGAAATAAAAACAGAGTTATTATTAACAAGGTTATGTTGAGGGAATGTTAGTGTTAACTGAGATATAAATGGACATTTGGTGAGTCAATATATTGTGGTTGTGGAGGGTGTCGGGAACATATTATTTACCTCAACTTATTGCAGTGTAAGTCTAATACAAGTGGGTTTAGTATCATAAAGTGAAATACTGTACTGTACTAGGCCATTTGTAAAAACATTCATCATGTTGACAATTTTTAGTACCGCCTTTTCAAGAATTTCTATGAAATGTTCTTTGCTCATTTAATGAAAGTTGTAGAAGGATAACAGCAACCAGTACACAGACAGATGAAATACAAAGACGGGATGTAACAAGCATCTTGTTTGTTTATATTTCCTTGAGTCACTTTAGTGTGTGAACACCAAGGGTGACAGTCACAAGGTGTGGTTGTTCCTACATTGAGTATAACAACTGACAATAGCCTGAGTAGTTATAGAATGCTTTGAGCCAGTGTGATATCACCTTAAGGAGGAATTACAGTATTGGTGGTAAATCTGGAGTAATTGATTCCTTCAAACTATTCCAGGCAACAACAGACCACCATTATTTTTGTTAATCTGGTTCTGTTTCCTGGCATAATTACTTTGAAGGAATCTAGACACTACAATATACCAGATATGTATCAGGCCTTTAATAATGTTATCCCATTGTATATACAGGTTGGTCTGGTGTTTGAGATGCTACAGCTGATGTGGTACGGGTTTGGGTCCAAGACGTGGATGATGTGGGCGGCAGGATTATTGGCATCAGTATCATCCATCACATATCCAGCCATTAGTGCATATGTCAGTACTCACACTGATGCAGATAAACAAGGTAAGTCATCAACAGGCAGGTAGAGGTGATGGGTAAGTCATAAGTAAGGCAGGGGAGTTATATGTAAGGTAGGGGAAACCATATGTAGGGTAAGTCACAGTCAGTACTTAGACCATACATACATACATACATATCATATATTGCATAAATATTATATAACCTTACTTGTTGTGTGACAGGTGTGGTACAGGGAACAGGAGTGTATAATTATATAACCTTACTTGTTGTGTGACAGGTGTGGTACAGGGAACAGGAGTGTATAATTATATAACCTTACTTGTTGTGTGACAGGTGTGGTACAGGGAATAATCACTGGGATGAGAGGTCTGTGTTCCGGTCTGGGACCTGCTGTGTTTGGCTTCATCTTCTACCTCTTCCATGTAGACCTCAATCCAGATAATGCAGATGACACCACACATAGGGTCAGTCTTAATAGTACCTCATAATTATATGCCTTTCACATTACACTATATTGCAAATGCAAATTGTTGTTGGTGTAATTTGATATATATAATTTTATTTGGCTGTGGTAGTTCATATTTTTGTGTAGGACATATGATGAGTGAATACAAATATATGTTATGAAGTTAGCCTAAAATAATAGCTGTATGTAAAATATATGAAGAAATATTATTTGTTATTGAAGTTTATAAGGTTTGTAATATTAAACTACTTTAAGGAAACAGCTCTTCATCGCTCAATTCATATTATTCTACAATATGAATTGAAAGATGAAAGGCTTTTAACTCAAAGAAGTAGTTTGACAATATGAACCTTAGTGTTTACATAACACAATATATTGACTGGTTTGTTTTTACCACAGCCTAATGGATCGTCACAGGGCAACAATGTTACTGTGACGGGGGGACACTTGATGAGTGTCCCTAACCTGATGCCTGGGCCACCTTTTGTGTTTGGAGCACTACTGGTTATATGTGCCCTTATGGTGGCTGCCTTCATACCAGAGGGAGAGAGGAAATCAAGGAGACAGTCAGGTAATGAATGGTTATCATGAGGAGGTAAAGGACTGCATGGTCATTTATTAGAATATTCCAGGAGTGTAATATAATGCTGGTAAATTAGGAGTAACAACTCATTCCTTCAAAGTATACCAAGTAACAAGAAGCCACCATGGTGTTAATGATGGCATGGTACTGTTAAAGGAGTCAGTTTAATGGTACCCTTGTTAACACCATACATATCCTAGCATACAGACCATAGGAACAGATTGAGAGTGACACTGGAGATGAGAGGTGGTGGAAGAGTAAGTAAGTGAGAGGAGAGATAATGATACTGGTCAGGAGTGGGTGAGAGAGAAGTGAGAGAGAATAGGAATGATCATGAGTGAATGAGAAGGGAGAGAATATGGTTGATTTAAGATAGTGTGTTTAAATGAAAAATTGCCAGTCTGCTTTCCCAACAAAAAAACTGCAAAACTGCAAGACAGGAGGATGAGTAGTGAGGTAGTAGTCAGGGTCAAAGGATAAAGAAGAGCTCTACTAAATTTAGTGTTTTATAATATCTTGTGTGTATTGCAGGTGCTAGTCTGGAGCTGAGCTATGAGCGAGGCCACAAAAAGAATGACAGTCTAGATGCAGCCTCATTACCCCTCATGGATGAGAGTGGGGCCGTCTAGCACCTACTAGCCTTCTAGTGCTGAAGAAATTATACAAGTGAAAGAGACACAACATGACGTGACAGACTGCTGTGTTGATCTGATGGCCATTTGTGGCACAAATGGTGTGTACTGGCATTGTTGATAAATTGTCAGTTGTTTACCTCACTCAGAGTGACAATAAGACATAAACAAGGAGGTTCAAGTGCGTATTAGTTTATTGTCTTTACAATGTTGCAGTGGTGCTTATCCTCTGGAAAGTCAGTGAAAATATAATGGGAGTAGGCTCCCTTAACTATGAAAACAAATTACAGAATAGTGAACAGCAATGATGGCTTAAGAGAGTAGAACCAATACTGTTATTAACTCCAATGATTGTGTTTTATTTTTTGTCTGTGGTGCTGGATGGAAAGTGAATTAAGTTTCCAATGCTGAAAAGAATTGCTTTCCATGTTTGTGTGTTATTTTAACTCCAATTGTAAGTACTGTTGAGTTTAGTTAGAGGAAAGGGCAAGTTGGATTGATACACTCAAGTTTGGAGGGTAAAAATGACGTTGCAGTATTACCTATGTTTTTTGAAGAGTTTATTTAGTATTTCTGATATTTTTTTCTATTTCTCTAGTATTTTGTTTGTATGGTCACAGACAATAAATTCTTTAAAGTAACCAAGATCTTACAAAGGCAATACAGTACAGTGAGTTAGTGAAACCTTAAGGTACTCTTGTGATATAAAGTTACTGTCTTGTCTCACTTGATAATTTGGAGAAAAGAAACAACAAAGTGAAATGAATGCAGAGGTGAAATAATGCCATTATTAAACTATTTCTTTGAGGAAAATTTCTCGTCGTAGCTTAATTCCTATTATGTTGCAATGGGAATTTAGCGACGACGAAACACCTTTTCCTCAAAGAAGCATTTAAATAATACAAACCTGTATATCTTCACCCTCAATTTGGTGTTTCTTTTCACCAAATTATCTGTTTACCATACTCAATAATTTGAGTAAGAGACTGCAATAGTATAACAATTTTTTGAACAGACAGTAAAGAGAAATTATTGTCCGTGACTATATAATACAAATGGCCGTATTCCTAGTTAGTCCCAAAGGAGCATACAGTACAGTAGTCAGGCTGAAAGCATAAAATCCCAAGGTAGATTCTTCTTGTATAGTGTTAAGCTTTACAGCAAAGTGACTAAAAATACAGCTAACCTGATCCCCTCAGTCACTTTACCTAAGATAATATGTTTGAAAGCTTTACCCGACACCAACCAACCAAACGACTAGGAATACGGCTGTAAGTCTCACTGTGTCATATCTGGGCGTCACCAACGACGCTTAACTCGTCGCTGGTGGAACACTTTGCCTGTGTGTGGCTAAACCCTCGTCTTGTGATAATAAAGGGAAGCAAATATATTAACCTTCATCAAAGTATGAATTAAATTGGTACAGGTGGAATGTGAATAAACCACCACCGGTGTAGCTGAGTGTGTGTGTGTGTGTGTGTGTGTGTGTGTGTGTGTGTGTGTGTGTGTGTGTGTGTGTGTGTGTGTGTGTGTTTGTTTGTTTGTTTGTTTTTCAACTATGTAAGAGCTTGCTTTGTTGTTGAAGAAGATAGATACACACACCATTGACAGACAGCTGGCATTATTAAGGAGGCAGGGCAGTACAATGTTGGTGGAACTGATTCTTCCAAACTGTTTCAAGCAACAACAGACCATCATTATTTATGGTAATCTGGTTCTGTTTCCAGGCGGCATACTTTGGAGGAATCAAGGCGCTTCAATGTACCAAAGTGTATTGCACCTATTAAAACCCAAACTAGACTGAGTGTAGCAGAGTATTGTATGTGTCTTGGAGTCTCATCAGTAACCAAGAGTAGTTGTGATATTTAAGGAAAAAAAGAAGAAAAAAATCCTATTCTTTCTCTTAATGATTACACTGAAATAGATTTGGTGGTAACAGAATATCAAGCTTGTTTTGTTGATAATATTATGCCCTAAGGGGTTAGTTGTCTGCCTTTATAACTCTTGTGTTATTGGATAGATACAGTATAAATAAGCCTGTTGTAAATAAAAGATTTTATGATGTAAGTTATAAAATACCTTGAGGGGCTTTTTTACATATGTTGAATCTGTTTAACACTCGGAAGGCTAGAGGTGTGATTTCTTGTCTGAGGTCTGTCATTGGTGGTGGTGTTTCTTATTGATAGAGTTTGTACAAGACAGATCATAGAGCAGACAGTAATGGTCACTTATATGAAGACTCTACATAAAGGACTTTAGGCAACAACATCTGTATTGACGATGGTGTGGTACCTGTACGATGATTCCTTAGGTACACTACAGAGTTATTGTGTCGGGTACCACACCATCGTCAACACAACGACCGACGGGTCCTTGAATATGGTCCAGAGTGAGTTGATCTATTGTGTCAGTCCTCATGGTCTGTTCTTGTATGTGACTCCAGGGGATGTATGCAGGAACTTTGGTGATGGTAATGGTACAAGGACTCCCTAGACACAAGAAAGAGCCATTGTACCTATACCATACCATTGTCAACACAATGGATATTGTTGTATAACAATGACATGATAACAGTACGATTATCTCCCTAGACACAAGAAAGAATCATCGTATCTATACCATGCCATTGTCAACACATTGGATATTCTTGTATAACAATGACATGATAACAGTACGATTATCTCCCTAGACACAAGAAAGAATCATCGTATCTATACCATACCATTGTCAACACATTGGATATTCTTGTATAACAATGACATGATAACAGTACGATTATCTCCCTAGACACAAGAAAGAATCATCGTATCTATACCATACCATTGTCAACACATTGGATATTCTTGTATTACAATGACATGATAACAGTACGATTATCTCCCTAGACACAATAAAGAATCATCGTACCTATACCATGCCATTGTCAACACATTGGATATTCTTGTATAACAATGACATGATAACAGTACGATTATCTCCCTAGACACAATAAAGAATCATCGTACCTATACCATACCATTGTCAACACAATGGATATTCTTGTATATGACCCATTGTCTAATAATCGTATAGCAGTGTTCAGTTTGACTCTGGAGGTTTACAGGTTGAACACTCAACGATGCTTGTACATAATAATAATAATAATATGATTATCTTTGTGGCGTGTGCACCATATTCATGAGAAGAACAAGAGTCTAGATTTTTATACATAGGATCTCTTAGGAACTCTCCCATTAAAGATGGATTTTTTATTTTCTATCTCAAATAACTATGGCAAGAATGGCTGTGTGTGCATAGGCCTATGCTGTCCTGTGAGTGGTACTGGGTGAGGTGGGGTGGGTGAGGCTGAATGAATGGATGATGGATGATGATGAGGTGAAGTGGATTGTTGTAGGTACCATATTGAAGTATCTTCATTATGTCAATACCAGATAGCCTAGCAAGTACAGTACAGTATAGGAAAGATATCAATCAATATTATTTTAAAGTAAATGAGCTTTAGAAACCTGAGGTGAAAGGATTGAATAGTCATAATATATGGATGGAAAAATTAAAAGTGAGTGAATGAGAGACATCAAGTTGTGAGTGAAAAGAGAGAGAATGAGTTTTGAGATAGGTGTGAGTAAGAAGAGAGAGAATGAGTTTTTGGTAGTTGTCAGTGAGTAAAAAAAGAGAATTAGTTAGAATGGTTAGTTGTGAGTGAGTGAAAGGAAAGAAAATTAAGTTTGGCTAAAAGTGAGTGAGATTTGAATGATTGTGTGTGAACAAATAGTTTTGAGTAGTTGAGAGGAGAGTTGTGATAGAATGCTTACCTCCCACCTCCCCAAACAAGTGAAGGTGACAATATGTATATATCCCCCTTAAGATCCAGGGTAATAAAACAGACAACAAGTTATCACTTCAACCAAACAGAGGAGAATTGGTTTGTGTCCTACTTCAGGTAATTTTATGCCCCTGAGATGCAAGAAGACAGCAGTGATATCATGTTTGCTATAAAAAACCGTCCTTTATATAAGCAAGTGTGTGAATGTAATATCTCTTTTTGATTGTATGGCAGATGCTCTTTTAGTTCATATCAAAGACTGTAAATTATTATGAAAGATTAAACAGTTTTAGCACATGTTCATGTTGAATTTTATCACCAGCTTGCACGTTTGTTCGTTTGTATAGGTTGAGAGACACCACCACCACCACCACCACTACTACCACTACCACTACTACCACATAAAAATCTGCATCTCACGCTTTTTAGTTACCATAGAAATCGCTCCCAGATGTCATTGTGTGGTGTAATACAACAGATTAGTACAAAGGGCCATATGCAAGAACATCCATGGTGTTAATGATAGCATGGTATTACTATAACACACTACAAAGTCATCTTATCTAATACCATAACATTACTAACACAATGGATGGCCCAAAGAGTCAGTTGCTACATTCACCAATACTAAACTGAACTAGACACAATTTCTCAGCACTTAGTTCAGATTGACAAGTGGATGTAACGTGTTGGAAGGAAAATACAGAACGGAGGTAGAGTTCTCTAATTTATCTTTTATTTCAAGTACATTACTGAAGTAGTTGTTTAATCATACCACCCTTTGTCTCCCTCTGAGTAATCTCTCTGAGCAAACTAAAGAACTGGAGCTCTATCAATCCTGTATTTTCCCTTCCAACCATTACATCCATCATCAGTCTTCAGTAGTGATTCCCCTACCAGTGTAAATGAAGAGTTAAATTATAGCTTTCTTCACCCCCCCCCGCCCCCCCCTTTGTTCATTAGAGGAGTAGCAGCTTGTTAGTAGGAACTTTGTCAGTCACACCTATATACCACTAGATACACTAATGGTCTGTATGTAATATAATCTATGATGATGATGATGATGGTGTGATACTGTTATGATGATTCCATAGATGTAATAATATTATAAACCCATCACACCAATACCATACCATTATTAACACCATGAATGTTGTTGCATATGATGGTTGTACCAGTATGACACTACAGGTACTCTTATAGAACCATTATATCAGTACTACACCATTATTAACACTATGGATATTCTTGCATATGGTTCAATGTTTCACAGTGTGTGTGTGTGTGTGTGTAGGTCTGCCAGCACTCCTTGGCTCTCAGCACTTCCATTAGCTTAAGTAAGTAATTAGTTGTAGATATATAGGATAGTGATCTGTATTACACAACATAAATGACTACATAATACTGTAATAATCAATAATACCCCATCCAATCCATTCATATAATATACCAACATTAGGCCCTTGATATAAGATGAATCAATTTAGCACATATATCCTTTTAACATAGACTCAATAGATCACTAAGTCTTAGTCTGTATGGTAATGAATAGCAGAAGCCAGGGAAAGTATTTGGTGGCCTTTAATAAGTGTAGTATAAAGTGCTGGATACAAGTATTTATTAGTATGTGAATGGTATCAATTGACATCGTTCTCCACCCTTTCTTCCAACCACCACCACCACCACCACTACCACCACTACCACCACCACCACCACCATCACCACCACCACTACCACCACCACCACTACCATGCTGATATTTAAGGAGGAGTTAGGAGGAATCGTAGACCTTCCAATTCATCAATGAAAGAATCTCCCCTTAATGACAATGGAAGTTTTGCTCATATAATATAAATAAATACTTGTAAAACTTTGTTGGTAGAATATGTGGAGGACTATTTTTTTTTTTTTTTTTTTACGAGCACTTCAACCAGTAAGTTAAAATCCAATTAATTAAAGGGCCTGTGTTGCTATGTAAAAATTAGAGACTGTTGCTGATTCCTCTAACCTAAACAAAGAAACTAAAGTGCCTCAGTATGTTAGATAATATTATAGGTGGTTCGTTTCCTGGCATTAGTTTGGAGGAATCCATACTTTTAAGTTTGTTGACTAGATTACAGGTTCCTTTAAGGACCCTGTGATCGTGTATAAAAATTGGAGACTTCTGATTCCTCCTGACTATGCCACGAAACAAACTCCTTCCATATAATTGGTGTTTCGTGGCTATATTTGAAGGACTCATTTATCTCCAATTTTCTGACTACATCACAGGGTCCCTTAATGAAGAGATCACAGTAGCCCAGCCCAGCCCAGCCTCAAGCCCCTCTCTACATCCCTTCATTGAGTGAGGTAATAATATGGTACATGGATGTTTGTTGATGTTTTGAAAAGTGGGTGCAGTATATGTTATTTTCATTTATTTATATTTTATATGAGGATATTTGCAAAGAAAAACCATCATAACACATTATTCATAATTGTTATATTTTCTTGTGTGTGTGTATGAGGATTTTGACAGAAAAACCTTCAGATAGACTTTTTTATGGGGATTTTTGTTTTGTAAGGATAAGTTTGTGCAATAGCCATTTTCCACATGCCCAAGGTGTATTACTGGTTAGCCAGGTAATAATTAAAGTTTAGAAGGGAAAAACATTGGTGTGTACAATTACAAGAAAATAACTGTAACAATCAAATTTTACAAGGGAAGAACATGGGGTGTACGATTACTAGTACTGTACTGTACTGTACTGTACTGTACTGTACTGTACTGTAGTCCGATAAATTAACTTTCCAGGGATAATGACATAACAAAGAGGCACACACACAGACAGATGAGTTATAGATGAGTTGAAATGTAAATAAAAGACTTGGGAAATTTGCAAGACAGACAGGTACCGGTAATCATAATTCCCACCAAATAATTTAGTCGTGTTATTCTTATTTGTCACATTGTATGAGTACAGTAGTATTGTACAGTTTGTAATGAATCAGTGTACAGTAAACACTATTGTACATTGGATTTATGGGTATATATGTAATGTACAAAAAAGGTGTACTGTACTGTACAAAGATGCATTACAAACAGAATAATACATAGCCATAACACCAGTGAATATAAAGGCATTACTGTGTTTTGTTTCCAGTGACACTACAGTAATGGAGACGCTGACTACGGTACATTGTTTATTTTTTTATTACAGTGAAGCAGGGTAAATTATTTTAATTTTGGCCTTCTTGTAAGACGACCAGCTGTCTCTGTTAAATTGTGTCGTATGTAAGAAAGACAATCCCGTGAGTCAGAAGAGTGATTCCTTCAGTCCATTGATGGTGTTGACTATGGTATACCATGACCCTATAGACAAACAACACAGCCATTGTATTGTTACAGTTGTCAAAAAAGGTATTGTGACAAATCTTGATAGAACTTTAACCCTAGTTAATATCCACAACTATTTGTAGGGACAATAAACATGTATAACAGAAGGAAATATACATATCCTTCTGTAATACATACTTGTAATCCCTACAAACAACTATGGACATTAATATATTTAATGTTGTATTAATAGTTGTCACAGTACCTTTTTTGGCAATACTGTCCTATACTGTACTATATTCATCCTATATAATGGACCGAATGCCAAAATATTGATGTTGTTGTTTAACTTACATATGGTCCAATGTTCACTATACAGCTTCATTGTAACTCTAGTACAAGTTATCAGTTGATTTGTTTCCTGAATATCAATAATATATTATACTGGATGTGTATTTTTTTTTTCGTTTGAGAATAAGTTCTATTGTGATTGCTGTATTTATTTGTTGTATTTCAATAGCTATTTTTACAACAGATCTACCCTAAAGAATTACGATGGCTAATTAAAAAAAAATATATATATCTATATTTAAAACCTGTGGTTGTTGATTTCCATGCTCTTCCTATAAAACTGTAATTGTTGTAGTGTACTGTAGTGTACTGTAGTGTAGTGTACTGTAGTGTAGTGTTGTAGTGTACTGGGTGTTGTTCCTTGGCATGTGTGAGGGTTTTAACATATAGTGTAGTGGATGGTGTGTTGGTTTGAAGAATGCAATAAGTGTTTGTGTGACTCGTGTAAAGGTGATTTTGTGTTTTGTGTGTAAGAGAGATTGTGTTTTGTGTGTGTGTGAGAGAGAGATTGTGAGTGTGTGAGACAGAGTATGTAAGTATGTACGTGATCACGTGTGCGCGAATAAAATGAGCTGGGAAAGAGAATGATACTATTTCCAATTTTATTCCATGGTTGGTTTTATGGTTATAGCCAAGCGTTATTGTATATTATGGAACCTGCAGGGAGCTTGTGGGTGTGTAAGCGTCGGACTTGGTTAAGTTTGGTTAGGCAGGCTCGTGTGGTTAGGTTAAGTTACGTTGGGGTATCATGTAGATTGAATTAGATGGGAAAGAGAATAAGTTTATTTCCAATTCTATTCCAAGGTTGGTTTTATTATAAGCCAAGCATTATTGTCCTTTCCACCACCCAGCAGTGAATGGTGTGGACCAACAAGGTATAATATAGAGCTGGTTTGACTTGTTACTCCCTCGCCAGTACACACACACACACACACACACTCCATTACAACCAATCCCCTCCCCCTTCATTCTTCTCTCCTGCCAGTACACACCCACTCCTCCTTCCTACTATACTCTGTTCAAAACTTGTGTTCCATTTTCCTCTATCTATCTGTCTCTATTTTTATCTATATCTTTATATTTATCTCTTATCTGTCTATCTATCTATCTATCTATTTCTATCTATCTAAGCATAAGAGGCCAAAAGGAACCCTCAAACTTATCTATGTTGGAGTTAATCGTATTTCATAATAAAAAACATTTAAGTTAATCCTTTAATTTATCAAGTCTTCTCATTTTTCTACCAACCTTCCCATCCTTCTTCAACGCTTCCTATTCTCTATCCATCCCTTCCCATCCTTTATCCATCCCTTCCCATCCTTTATCTATCCCTTCCCATCCTTTATCCATCCCTTCCCATCCTTTATCCATCCCTTCCCATTCTCCTAGCCAAAGGAGAATAGGAAAAAGAATTTAAAAGATAGACTTAATTACATTTACGTAAATTTCACATTCACTTTTCCACCAAATTATAAATAAACGAGACATATACGAGTGTGTAAACTCTGATATTTGTGTTTGTTATTGTATTATAAGGTTATACAAACTATATAACACCTATAAGACTCGTAATGAGCTTATAATAACAGTAACATAATAATCATTCCGTTTCAGCCAATCACCGATCAGGTTCAAGTATTGATTTTTTGAGGTGGACCAATCAGAGTGACGGATTACAGTACACCGCTTAATTTGAACTGTTGTTATGGAAAAGGACTGAGAACGAGTGTGTGTGTGTGTGTGTGTGTGTGTGTGTGTGTGTGTGTGTTCCTTAGTGCCAAATAGGAGACATCAGGGGCAGAAGTCAGTATTGAGGATGGTGTGTGTGTGTGTGTGTGTTCCTTAGTGCCAAATAGGAGACATCAGGGGCAGAAGTCAGTATTGAGGATGGTGTGTGTGTGTGTGTGTGTTCCTTAGTGACAAATAGGAGACATCAGGGGAAGAAGTCAGTATTGAGGATGGTGTGTGTGTGTGTGTGTGTGTTCCTTAGTGCCAAATAGGAGACATCAGGGGCAGAAGTCAGTATTGAGGATGGTGTGTGTGTGTGTGTGTTCCTTAGTGCCAAATAGGAGACATCAGGGGCAGAAGTCAGTATTGAGGATGGTGTGTGTGTGTGTGTGTTCCTTAGTGCCAAATAGGAGACATCAGGGGCAGAAGTCAGTATTGAGGATGGTGTGTGTGTGTGTGTGTGTTCCTTAGTGCCAAATAGGATACATCAGGGGCAGAAGTCAGTATTGAGGATGGTGTGTGTGTGTGTGTGTGTGTTCCTTAGTGCCAAATAGGAGACATCAGGGGCAGAAGTCAGTATTGAGGATGGTGTGTGTGTGTGTGTGTGTGTTCCTTAGTGCCAAATAGGAGACATCAGGGGCAGAAGTCAGTATTGAGGATGGTGTGTGTGTGTGTGTGTGTTCCTTAGTGCCAAATAGGAGACATCAGGGGCAGAAGTCAGTATTGAGGATGGTGTGTGTGTGTTCCTTAGTGCCAAATAGGAGACATCAGGGGCAGAAGTCAGTATTGAGGATGGTGTGTGTGTGTGTGTGTGTGTGTGTGTGTGTAAGTTATGATATTTGAGTTTGTTCTGGTATTATAAAGTTATACAAACTATAGGACACGTTGTAAGACTCGTATAGCTGTACAGTCTGGGGCAGAAGTCGTGTCGCCTCGCTTGCTTCACCGAGGCACGCGATGTTCATAGACTCGAGAAATACACACGTTTTTCTACACCTACTAATCTCGAGTCTATGAACATCGCGGCGTGCCTCGGTGAAGCAAGTGAGGCGACACCACTTTTGCCCCAGACTGTAGCCTACATACACCTAACTAACTCTCTCTCTCTCTCTCTCTCTCTCTCTCTCTCTCTCTCTCTCTCTCTCTCTTGTCAACCACACCTACACACACACACACACACCAACACAGCCAACTATCCATACACCAAACACCAAACAACTCACACTTTATACCTTACACCTTATACCTTATACCTTATACCTCTCCACCACACCATAATATATCACACCCCACACACACCAGTACACACACACACACCAGTACACACACACACCACACACACACACACTGTCGTATTTCATAATAAAAACATTTAAGTTAACCCTTTAATTTATCAAGTCTTCTCATTTTTCTACCAACCTTCCCATCCTTCTTCAACGCTTCCTATTCTCTATCCATCCCTTCCCATCCTTTATCCATCCCTTCCCATCCTTTATCTATCCCTTCCCATCCTTTATCCATCCCTTCCCATCCTTTATCCATCCCTTCCCATTCTCCTAGCCAAAGGAGAATAGGAAAAAGAATTTAAAAGATAGACTTAATTACATTTACGTAAATTTCACATTCACTTTTCCACCAAATTATAAATAAACGAGACATATACGAGTGTGTAAACTCTGATATTTGTGTTTGTTATTGTATTATAAGGTTATACAAACTATATAACACCTATAAGACTCGTATAGAGCTATAATATTAAAATGTCAGCCAATCACCGATCATTGATAAATTTAAAAGTTAACTTAAATGTTTTTATTATGAAATACGATAATGTAAACATGACACAGATAAATGTGAGGTTAACGTTGGGAGGAGAATAGGGGACAGGCTTTGGGGGGGTTAGGGGGGTGCGGGAGTAGGGGGACAGGCTTGGGGTGGGGGGTAGAAAACCTGTCCCCTATTCCCGCACCCCACAAAAAACCCCAAACATGACACAGATAAATGTGAGGTTGACGTTGTAAGGAGAAGGTGGTATTAGGTACTGGTGTGTGTGTGTGTGTGTACTGGTGTGTGTGTGTGTGTGTGTGTGTGCTGGTGTGTGTGTGTGTGTGTGTGTGTGTGCTGGTGTGTGTGTATGTGAGTGTATGTGTGTGTACTGGTGTGTGTATGTGAGTGTATGTGTGTGTACTGGTGTGTGTATGTGAGTGTATGTGTGTGTACTGGTGTGTATGTGAGTGTATGTGTGTGTACTGGTGAGTGTGTGTGTGTGTGTGTAGTGGCAGGAAGGATGTGTGGGGTGTGATACATTGTGATGTGGTGGAGAGAGGTGAGGTGTGTGTATGTGTGAGTGTGTGTGTGTACTGGGTGTGTGTGTGTGTGTGTGGTAAGGTGTAAGGTCCCCACCACTCAGTGACGCCTCGCTCGGGCCAAAAAATAAATTACATATGTGTATTCCTGAGGTGATATCTTCGTAGCGAGTAGTCCTAGACAGATGAGGATAGTCTCATTGGAAAGAGGAAGAGTTGCTGCTTAGAATGAAACTAAGTATAAGTTTCTAGACATTGTAGTTTAGAGAGAAAGAGTGAATGTAATAGACCGACAAAGAGAGAAATGTGTGTGTACGCGTAGAGAAATGTGTGTGTACGCGTATGTAAGAGAGAGGGATGAAAGTTACATATGTGTATTCCTCACATGATATCTTTGTAGCCAGTAGTCCTAGACAGCTGGAGATAGTCTCATTGGAAAGAGGAAGAGTTGCTGCTTAGAATGAAACTAAGTATAAGTTTCTAGACATTGTAGTTTAGAGAGAAAGAGTGAATGTAATAGACCGACAAAGAGAGAAATGTGTGTGTACGCGTAGAGAAATGTGTGTGTACGCGTATGTAAGAGAGAGGAAAAAAATTACATATGTGTATTCCTCACATGATATCTTTGTAGCCAGTAGTCCTAGACAGCTGGGGATAGTCTCATTGGAAAGAGGGAGAGTTGTTGCTTAGAATGAAACTAAGTATAAGTTTCTAGGCATTGTAGTTTACACGTAGGTAGTGATTGAAGTAAAGAGGTTGGTGGGAGGAATGTGTGTGTGTGTGTACGGGGTGTGTGTGTGTACGGTGTCTGTGTGTGTGTGTACGGTAGGGCTGTGTGCGTGTACGGTGTGTGTGTGTGTGTGTGTGTGGGTGGATGGGTGGGTACTGTCTGTGTGTGTGTACGGTGTGTGTGTGTGTGTGTGTACGGTAGGGGTGTGTATGTATGTATATGTATGTATGAGTGTATGTGTGTGTGTGTGTGCGTGTGTATATGTGCGTGTGTGCGCGTGTATGTGTGTGTATGTGTATGTATGTATGTGAATATGTGTGTATGTGTATGTGTGCGTGTATATGTGTGTGCGTGTGTAAGTGTGTTTATGTATGTATGTGTATGTATATATGTCTATGTGATACGGTGTGTGTGTCTGTGTGTGTATGTATGTGTGTATGTATGTATGTGTGCATGTGTATGTGTGTGTGTATGCGTGTGTGTGTGTATGTGCGTGTATGCGTGTGTATGTATGTGTGTGTGTGCGTGTGCATGTATGTGTGCGTGTGTAGGTGTAATACGTCGTGTATGTGTGTGTGCATGTGTATGTTTGCGTATGTTTATGTGTGTGTGAGTGCGTGTATGTGTATGTGTGTATGTGTATGTGTGCGTATGTGTGTGTGTATGTGAGCGCGCGTCTGTGCGTGACAGCGAGTGATGAGAGAGAGAGAATATGTGCGCGTATGTATGTGTGTGTAGGAAAGAGTGACGTCATAATCCCGCTATCCAACTCTCTCTCTCTCTCCAACCCTCCCTCTCTCTCTCTCTATCTCCCTCTCTCTCTCTCTATCTCACTCTCTCTCTCTCTATCTCCCTCTCTCTCTCTATCTCCCTCTCTCTCTCTCTATCTCCCTCTCTCTCTCTCTATCTCACTCTCTCTCTCTCTATCTCACTCTCTCTCTCTATCTCCCTCTCTCTCTCTCTATCTCACTCTCTCTCTCTCTATCTCACTCTCTCTCTCTCTATCCTTCTCTCTCTCTCTCTCTCTCCTTCTCTTTCTCTCTATCTCCTTCTCTTTCTCTCTATCTCCTTCTCTTTCTCTCTATCTCCTTCTCTTTCTCTCTATCTCCTTCTCTTTCTCTCTATCTCCTTCTCTTTCTCTCTATCTCCTTCTCTTTCTCTCTATCTCCTTCTCTTTCTCTCTATCTCCTTCTCTTTCTCTCTATCTCCTTCTCTTTCTCTCTATCTCCTTCTCTCTCTCTCTATCTCACTCTCTCTCTCTCTATCTCACTCTCTCTCTCCGCCTCCACTCGAGTCAACTGTAAACTGAACAGAAAACGAAGATTTCAAATATAATTGGATTTTAAAATAGTCATCCATTAAAAACAATCATAGAAAACGGGAAGATTTTCTAGAAAATGGGACGGGGTTAGAAAATGTTAGAAAAAAAGAATAAACCTCACGCTACGATTCCTCAAACTCGGTTGACTTAGGTTTAAATAATGACACTAAAACATTACGTGATCGTTATTTTTTTGTAATGGGAAACGAGCCTAGAAATATATTTACTTTATCAAATTATAATAACTGGCGTACGAGTAATATTGAGTGAGTAATTTAAATAAATGTTTAAACGAAGTCATTAACGATACATTCAGACACTTACCTTCCTAACTTAACACAATATTACCAAATCAAAACCAGCAGAATCAGTTAGGAAGGTTGTGAAGGTAGAATGATAAATATCTCGATAAATAATCAGTTAAATGCAGTTTTTAGTGTCTGGGAAATTGTAGTTTAGTAAATAATCGTTCATTTAAGACTATCCCAGTGAATTAACATCGTAATTTTTATATTAAAGGGGAAAAACTGATGTTTATTTATAGGGTTCATTTGCCAAGGGGATCTGGCAATGTTGCAGCAGGTCCGTTATTGACATTCTTCATTACGTAATGGCTACCTGTGGTCTTACCTCTTTGACAAGGCGTTCATTACGACCTCGTTATTCAATAATTACACCCTTAGGTAAGTTCATTATATTTTTTATGGGTAGATAATAGATTAATCTGGACACGTGACCCACCGTGGCCACTGATAGATAACAAATAGACGAGAAAATAGATAGATAAACAAGGCCATTTTGGACCAACTTTAAATATGGCGTCTGTGTGTCTAACCCTTCTCCTACCTTCACTATATATCGTAATAATTTAAATATTAGAAGCTCAGGTAAGTCTATACAGCTATGAGGTATAGTTTATATCAAGGTCTATATATATATCTATCGCTATATCACCCTTTGGGAACCAAGCAAATAATAATATATCAGCATATTGATAGATAAGCTATTTTTTTTTTCGCCTGTGTGAAATTTTAGGATTAATCTCGTAAGAATTTATATTATTATTATTTAATTATAAGCTCAGGTAAGCCTATATTATTCTGAGATTATAGTTTATTTATATATCTATCGTTATATCACATTGTGGGTAGCGTGGGAATAATAATATAGGCGATAAAATCGATATATATAAAAAAAATTGTCGTCAGCTTATTTAAATTACATGGAGGTACTAAGGAGACGGCATGACGACTCAGCGTTGCCAGATGTGCGATAATTAGCGCAAAATACGATAATTTGGCCCTCGGTGTGATATACGATAGCATGCATGAAATAAATCAGATAATGCGATAATTTTAGAAAATGTGTGATAATTATATCGGCAAAAAAATAGGATAATGTTTAATAAATTGGTTATTAGGGTGAGAAGGAATCTGCTGATAATTTTTATATACATGGAGGAACGATAAAATGATCATTCAATTCGTAAGTATTATTGTACCTACTCAAATTTATTGGTATATAATTATTATATAATGTACTCTGTATGTAGGCCTATACTTATTAATATTATAATTAATTAATAAGGGAGAATAAATAAAATCACTAAAGAACTTACTTATATAATAGTGAAATAAATAAGGAAGTGCCGAACAAAAGCTAGAATTTTCACCATCGTCACGTGTTATTGTTTGTGTGTGTGTGTGTGTGTGTGTGTCACGTGTTATTGTTTGTGTGTGTGTGTGTGTCCAGGCGATGCCACATGGGTTTGGTTTGGTTGGTAAGTTCCCAAACGAAAGAATGTTTGTCGTGTAAATGCCTTATGGATGAATTATTTAATGAATTTGTTAAGTAATCTATACAGTGATTATTATTACTATTATTATTATTATTAAATGCCTTATGGGTGAATTATTTAATGAATTTGGTGAGTAATCTATACAGTGATCATTATTATTATTATTAAATGCCTTATGGGTGAATTATTTAATGAATTTGGTGAGTAATCTATACAGTGATCATTATTATCTAACTGTTGGATAGATATTGTGAATGTGGATATTCGCCTTTTGCAAAATAATGAAGCCATAAATTTTGGTTGGTTGGGGAGCTAACAAACCAATGCCACTGTGGAATCAAGCCTTTATCACTAGAAGTAACTTTGTTATCACATTTGCATCGACTTATCTCTCTTTTTTGTTCCTCTTTCTTCCTCTGTAGTGACTCGGGGTTATCCTTGTACTCAACACTAATGTAAATCACTTACAGTTATTTATAGGAATGAGTTTCTGTTTATTTGTTTTATTAAGAGCTCAGTTCACCTTCCTCTTCCAAGTGTTCCTGGACGATAGTTTAATATATGGTATTAATATTTATTTGCATTGCAGGTGTGTGTGTGTGTGTGTGTGTTGGTGTGCCAGGACTTTTGGGAGCAGGTGTGTAATGGCAGGGGTTGACTCATTTACCCCTGTAGTAGCTGTGTCATGGCAGGGTTACCTCTACCCCTGTAATGGCAGGGGTTGACTCTTCTAACAGGGTTCACCAGGGTATATACAGTGAGTCTAAGGCTGCTTTCACACCAGCGTGTGTGTTTGATGTGCGTTCGGGAACGCGTTAGATTTTTGTAGCCGCGTTGGACACACGTTTGCTACGCGTCCACGTTTCAATATTGACAGTCCCCCCCCCCCCCCCTAGTTCATTAATATTAGTTCATTAATTATATTAGGCTACATGATGTATACATACATACATGTACAGTCTGGGGCAGAAGTCTTGTTGCTTCAACTGCTTCACTGAGACCTACAGTGTTCATTAACTTGAGAAATACACACATTTTCTACACCTAATAATGTTGAGTCTATGAACATCATGTGCCTCAGTGAAGCAAGTGAGGCAACAACACTTTTGCTGCTCACTGACTCTACCTTATAACAATTATTATGCTGAAATATATATGCATATTTACTATCAATGACTATACAGTATATCATACTTGAATGTATTACACACCAAAAATACTTGTTGCCAGTGTACTGAACACATAATGTAGTAGCAACAAGTGTTATCCATCCATCTGTGTGTAAGGTTTGAACAGAACTAACAGAGTCCTCTGGGCTGTCACCACACCTGAGAGAGGTAGTTAACGACCGTTGTGTCTGTCTGTCTGTACACGTGGTATCTAGACACTGTTACCAGTAGTCAGTAACGACGTGTGTATTAATAACGACACACGTGTCCATGTTGTGTTGGACGTGTGTGTGTACAGTGTTGGACGTGTGTGTAATGTGTCGTGTCAAAGGTTACATTTAACTCCATTGAATGTTAAAACGTCACGTTCCCAAACGCACGTTCGAGAACGTTGGTGTGAAAGCAGAGAGAGAGAGAGAGAGAGAGAGAGAGAGAGAGAGAGAGAGAGAG
Source organism: Petrolisthes manimaculis (assembly GCA_034508575.1). NCBI lineage: Eukaryota > Metazoa > Arthropoda > Malacostraca > Decapoda > Porcellanidae > Petrolisthes > Petrolisthes manimaculis. Next base: position 29,296 of record JAWZYT010006814.1, read on the forward strand.
AGAGAGAGAGAGAGAGTATATAGGGAACATTATTATATCTTAACTGAATTGATGTAATATTTTAATAAAGCAGCCTAATAGAGTTGTATATAGAGTAAAGACCTGAGGTTGAATTAATATTAGTGAAATCACACTGTCATCATGATCATAAACTGTGAATAAACCCCCCCCCCCCCCCCCTCTTGTTGATGGAAATAATATATTAATACAAACATAAACTGTGAATAAACCCCCCCCCCCCTCTTGTTGATGGAAATGATATATTAATACAAACAGTTTGTGTGAACACTGCCACCATCATCTTCAGTGTTCTACAGAGAACAAAGTTATGACGGTTGATTCCACAGTGGTTTGTTAGCTCGCAAACGAAAGAATGTTTGTCGTATAAATGCCTTATGGATGAATTATTTAATGAATTTGTTGAGTAATCTATACAGTGATCATTATTATTATTATTAAATGCCTTATGGATGAATTATTTAATGAATTTGTTGAGTAATCTATACAGTGATTATTATTATTATTATTAAATGCCTTATGGATGAATTATTTAATGAATTTGGTGAGTAATCTATACAGTGATCATTATTACTATTATTAAATGCCTTATGGGTGAATTATTTAATGAATTTGTTGAGTAATCTATACAGTGATCATTATTATTATTATTAAATGCCTTATGGGTGAATTATTTAATGAATTTGTTGGCCACGGCAGAAGTGTGTCCAGTTTTCCCTGTTCCAACACTTCCTCCTTACTTGTTCAAACCCTCCCCTGACCCTTACTTACTTACGTAAGTAAGTAAGTAAGTAAGTAAGGGTCAGAGGAAGGTTTGAACAAGTAAGGAGGGAGTGTTGGAACAGAGTAGGGAGTAAGGAGGGAGTGTTGGAACAGAGTAGGGAGTAAGGAACAGGGACAACTGGAGACACTTCTGCCTTTACCACCCCCTTGGAGGGAGTTACCCCTATAGATAGATAGATAGAGACCCTGTGATATAGGCCTAGTCAGAAAACTGGAGATAAACGAGTCCTTCAAATATGACCACGAAACACCACCACCTAGGAAGAAGCGTGTTTCGTGGCATAGTCAGGAGGAATCAGAAACCTCCAATTCCCACAGACGATCACAGGGGGCCTTAATGTTGCTTTTGTGATACTGAAAAAATAGTGCTTTGTTTAGAGTGTAGGGGCAAGTGTTTGGGTTGGCCTGGGAATTGAAGGCTTCTCTCACTCCTTTTGTTTGGCCTGTCTTGAAGGGCTGGATGGTTGGCTGGTTAGATGGATAGATAGATGGATGGATGGATGGATAGATGGTTGGTTAGATAGATAGATGGATGGATATATAGATGGATAGATAGATGGCTGGATGGTTGGCTGGATAGATAAATAGATAGATGGATAGATAAATAGATGGATGGATAGATGGATAGATAGATAGATAGATAGATAGATACATTTCCCAAGAACAGGCAAGCTGCCCCATACACTGCTCTGGACCGTGCTTGCTTGGATATGAAGACGGTTTTGGTTTCAGCGGCTGTACGCAGGGATCATCTTCATATTCCTTTGGCCGTGATATTTATTAAATAGTACAACACTTGTGATACTATATATTAAACAGTATTTTCAAAACTTTTCTGTACTTTCCTTAACCATGTACTGTATTCTGTATTTAAGAAATTTCACCTAACACAATGACTACTTTTTTAGATAATAGAAGTTAAGAAAATTCAAACCAAGACAAAATAAAACTTTGTATTGTATCTATTATTACTATCTAACCAAGCCAAAACAATAATGCATATAATATGCTCATATTTTAATTCTGTAAGTTGAAGACATGGACCAAAATGCATTTTATGCAACAAAATAATAGGTCTGTGATGAAATATGTACTACATTTCAACCTAGGTGAGTGGAATTATAAATGGGAATTTGACACACAAACATCTATTGATGGAGATGAAAGGTTGTTTGAGAATTTATTATGTATTCTCCAAATAATAAGGAATAGAGTTACATTGTACAGTATTCCACCTAAGCCAAATGCACATACTGTACTGTACCAGTGGCCTTTTTGGTATGTCTTTATCAGAGCTGTTTTCCCAATTTTTTTGTCTCATAAAATATTTATTTGTTTTATTACTTTTTTATATAGAGAGAGATAGAAAGTGGTGAGGGGAGAATAGTCATGTTCAGGGAAAGTTTAGTGTTGAGAAATGAATAAATTATGAAAACATAGGGGAGCCCAACCTAACCTACAGTATAGTCGTTTTTATGAATACTAATTTACACAGCTAATTTGACCTCAATATTCTTTACTCAAGCAAAATAATACTATCAAATGCAATAAATAAACATAGATATATATATTTACATGATCCAAACTACATTAACTTTAAATAGCACTTAATATAATTGCAAAATTCATCTTATAATGGTCAAAAATAGTGGGTAATGATACTAAAATATACAATATAGTGAGTGAAGTACAGTACTTCTATATCAATACCATGAAAAGTGTTAGAATGGTTAAAAATAGTGGGGAATGATACTGAAATATACATTACAGTGAACACAGTACTAAAGTAAATTTACAGCACAATTTTCACAAGACAGTATATTAGGTTAGATATAATAAAAGGAATGCAAAGAAATACAATGTTACAAGTAATAAGTACAGTATAAGTTTAGTACTCTCGTATATAAGTGACATTAATCCAATGTATTTTCGGTACCGTTTTTTCTACTGGAGTTATATAATCAATTTTTAATTAATGTCTTTGTTAGATTTGGTTATAAAAGTCAATTTGTTTGTTTACATTATTTTTACTTCAGCATTCTTTGTAAAGTAGGCAAGATTGGTGGGACACAGGAGGTTTTGTTGTCATTCTCGCTGGCTGCTGACGCTAGCAAGATATTACCAGTGTGACGGATAACAAGTTTTTGCTAGAAAGGCAGGTAGCAAAAGCAAGTGGCAAGCTAGCCAGAATTGCCCAGTGTGCCGCCACCTTAACTCGGCCAACACTGTTCCCCTGTTAAATCCGCTGGCGATCACACGCAATCCTTCAGTTAGTTACCCCGGTTCCCGGTTAAATCCGGTTCCCTGTTAAATCCGCTGGCGATCACACGCAATCCTTCAGTTAGTTACCCCGGTTCCCGGGGTAACTAACTGAAGGATTGCGTGTGAACGCCAGCGGATTTAA
>JAWZYT010006814.1:37500-46267 GCA_034508575.1 Petrolisthes manimaculis
ACATGTGTGTGTGTGTGTGTAATAAACGTAGATTCTTGTGCTGAGAGACACACAGATACGTATACGGAGAGAGAGAGAGAGAGAGAGAGAGAGAGAGAGAGAGAGAGAGAGAGAGAGAGATACACACACACACACACACACACACACACACACACACATGATTTGTTGTTCTCTGTGTGTAAGTCCGTTCCAATGGTTTCAACACTTTTAATAGTTGTGTTATATATGATGTACATCCTGTATTCAATGCTTGATAAGTCACCACACACAACTTATATATTATTCTATAACAGGGAAAGATGGAGACACTTCAGCCGTGACCATCACCATGGAGGGAGTTCCTGGAGGGAGGGAGGGAGGTATCACCTACTATACACCAGTGCTTCCTATAGTCCAACTCACAGGTTAAGGTCGGTCTGGCTGGGTCACCAGGCAATTAGGAATTTCCGGTGTGTTGCCACGTCTGTTCCTGACCACTAAGAGGTCTACAAATCTCTCTCTCTTTCTCCTGTTACTAAGTGTTAAATGAATAGGTTAAACATACTCAGTTATATAATAAAGTAATTTACATTTATACGTGACAATGTTTTTGCTGGAAAATCAATTACTGAGTTTATTTTTCATCAAGTTTGTCAACACAGCATATGGTGCATTGCCAGTTGTACCCTCACGTGGAGTGAGGGGTGAGGTGGGATATGGTGGTATGGTGTGTGGTGCGTTTGACATGTCAAGCTATTTATAGGCCTCCTCTTGGTTGTCAACAAAAGAAGTGGCAACACAGCGGAAATTCCTAGCGGATTATTGACCAAGCCAGACCGGCCTTAACCTGTGAGTTGGACTATAGTGACCATCACCATGGAGGGAGTTCCTGGAGGGAGTGAGGGAGGCATCACCTACTATACACCAGTGCTTCTTAGTGACCATCACCATGGAGGGAGTTCCTGGAGGGAGTGAGGGAGGGAGGCATCACCTACTATACACCAGTGCTTCTTAACCTCTGGCTCACCATTGGCTCACCAAAGGCTTGTAAAAAATTATTATTATTTTCCCATTAGTAACATATTATGATTATATACTGTAAGTAGAATTCATAATACAATATTATAGTATTCTAAGCAGAGCATCATTATACTCATCATTATATTACTCAGGAATGCTCATATACCACATCATAAAGAACTGGGCTATACTAATAAGTGTGACCTTTATAAAATGCTACACAAAAGACGTAAACACATTCCAATACCATCTTAATTTCAACTGCAATATACAGGACAGAACAGTAAGCTTAAATATTATGATATTTATAAACCGTTAGAGAAATGTAGCAGCAGAGAGAGAGAGAGAGAGAGAGAGAGAGTGGCACGTACATGACATGTGTGTGTGTGTGGAGCGGGAAGAAACAAGAGGCTGAAGATAAGATATAGTAGTTGCACTTTAATTAAAGAAACACTCAAAAACAGAAAATTTACTTCGATTTTTTTTTTTTTTTTTTTTTTTTTTTTTTTTCATAAGGAAATTGTCTAATTATCCATTTTAATTTTATAGCAAGTATATGTTATTTGTTTATTTTGTTACAGATCACTGTTATTCAGATGTGCTACTTGTATTAATAATCACACCAGCATGTAATTTTGTTTCTGTAACATGTTTTTAGAAGCATAATCATAGATAGATAGATAGATAGATAGATAGAATAGGTGGACAGATTAAGGGGGTGTGGGAGTAGGGGACAGGCTTGGGGGGTTTTGGGGGGTGCAGGAGTAAGGAAACAGGCTTGGGGGATTTATGGGGGGGTGCGGGAATAAGGGACAGGCTTTCTACCACCCCACCCAACCCCAGGCCTGTCCCCCTACTCCTGCACCCCCCAATAACCCCCAAGCCTGTCCCCTACTTCCCACAGCCCCTTAAGCTATTTAACAATGTCAAATAAATATGAAAATTACAAACGATTTGAAATAGTGTGTATCATGAAAAAAAATTAAATAAATGTAATTTCCACGAACTCTTAAAATACCGTGAACCATTAGGCTCCATTTTCAAGTTAAAGTTAAATTATTTATTATGGAAATGTACAATTTACTTTATGCTAAATTCACTTTATGTGACACAACCCTTCACCAACCTATACATACATACATACATACATATATACATACATACACACATACAGGCATTCACTTTATGTGACACAACCCTTCACCAACCTATACATACATACATACATACATACATATATACACACATACAGGCATTCACTTTATATGACACAACCCTTCACCAACCTATAATGTAATAAAAAAAGAGCACAGTGTATATATATACATACATACATACACACACACATACACTTTATGTAACCCCTTCACTAACCTAACCTACCTAACCTACAGGTGAATAAACTACAAACCCCTTCTCAAACCCATGATACCTGTGGAGGATGAAGGAGGATGTAGAGAAGAGGATGAAGGAGGATATAGAGAAGAGAGTCTCACACACCCAAGGAGGAGACAACAACAACAACAACAATGGGGAACTACAACAACAATAACAACAACAACAACTCTCATTGAGGTAAGTTTGAATTGTTTATTTATTCACGTTGTTTTTCTCTAGAGATTTGTTCCTTGTATATTGGTTTGTTTATATCCTTCACTTCCTTGTACTCTCTTTTGTATTGACAAAGACAACTACACTCTGCTCTCTTTTTATGCGAGTTTAAATTATGTGAATTTGAAATAGTGCGTATCATGGAAAAATTAAATAAATGCAATTTACACAAACTCTTAAAATAACAGGAACCATTAGGCTCCATTTTCAAGTTAAAGTTAAATTATTTCTTATGGAAATGTACAATTTACTTTATGCTAAATTCACTTGATGTGACACAACCCTTCACCAACCTATAATGTAATAAAAAAACACCACAGTGTAATGTAAACAGACACCCGTACCAGAGACTAGATGGTAGGATATGGGACAACATGTATCAGGCTGTCATCCACTGTTTCTGTAAGTCACACTCACATTGTTTTGTCTTCCTACTGTGTACTAACACACATAGTTTTAAACAATTTGAGGTCCCTTACTGGAGCTCTATGAATTCTCCAAACTACTCCAGGCAACATATACCCTATTCCCGCACCCCCCCAAGCCTGTCCCCTATTCCCACACACCCCCCAGTCCCCCCCCAAGCCTGTCCCCTACTCCCACACCCCCTTACTGGAGCTCTATGAATTCTCCAAACTACTCCAGGCAACAGATTCCCTATTAAAAACACTGAAGGGTTCTGTGGCCTGGATTATTTGGAGGGTTCATAGAGCTCCAGTAAGGGAACTCAAATGTTTTAAAACTACGGGTGCAAGGCTTTGTGCATGAACCTGACAGCTGCTGACACTGTTATCATCAATGACAGTGACTGGAACACACATAATGACCTCCAGGCTCAGACTCAGGCTCAGGCTCACTGCCATTGTATTGACCAGTACAAGAATGTCAACATCTAACACCTGGTCTGTACCAACACTTATGAACAGCGAGTGAGAGAGAGAGACAGAGAGAGAGAGAGAGAGAGAGACAGATAGGTAGAGAGAGAGAGAGAGAGGGTGGTGTGCGTGTGTGTGTAAAGTGGTTGTGTGTGTATGCTTCCCACAAGTTGGTGTTAGACAAGGCTATACATTCTGCTCTTTTTTTATGTTAGGTTAGGTTCCTGAAGGGGTTGCATAAAGTGAATTTAGCATAAAGTAAATTGTACATTTCCATAAGAAATAATGGTACTTTAACTTGAAAATAGAACCTCCATGTTCGTGTTATTTTAAGAGTTCGTGTAAATTACATTTATTTAATTTTTTTCATGATACGCACTATTTCAAATTCACATAATTTAAACTGGCATAAAAAGAGAGCAGAGTTTATTACAGTCCATGAACACTGAGCAGAATAAGAGTGTAGTAGTGGCAGGAAACTCTCTATACGGCTGCTGTACAAATCATATATTGAAGAGTTACTGAAGAAAGGTTAGGTTAAAAAAGCAAAGACATACAATTGTGGATGGCTGGAGTGTAAATTTTAAGGAGAGTTAGGGAGAGTTAAAGTGAAGTTCACTCTGCTCTCTTTTTATGTGAGTTTAAATTATGTGAATTTGAAATAGTGTGTATCATGAAAAAATTAAATAAATGTATTTTACAGGAACTGTTAAAATAACGTGAACCATTAGGCTCCATTTTCAAGTTAAAGTACCATTATTTCTTATGGAAATGTACAATTTACTTATGCTAAATTCACTTTATGTGACACAACCCTTCACCAATCTATAATGTAATAAAAAAACACCACAGTATACAGTATGGTCATCCTTAATTTGAAGAGGACATCAACCAGATATTGTACTCGGAGAACACTACTTAAAACAATAACACACACACACACACTACTTTAAACAATAACACACACACACACACACACACACACACTACTTAAAACAATAACACACACACACACTACTTTAAACAATAACACACACACACATACAGATTGACCATCATGACTTTTGGAAGAAATGGTCCGAGAAAACAGAGATTAATATGGAAGTTGGAGACAGATTGAGGAAGGTATATATACACTCTCCTCTCTTTTTGTGTGAGTTTAAATTATGCGAATTTGAAATAGTGCGTATCATGAAAAAAATAAAATAAATGCAATTTGTACGAACTCTTAAAATAGCACGAACATGGAGGTTCCATTTTCAAGTTAAAGTACCATTATTTCTTATGGAAATGTACAATTTACTTTATGCTAAATTCACTTTATGCGACACAACCCTTCACCAACCTAACCTAACATAAAAAAAGAGCAGAGTGTACTCTACTCTTTTTACCCCATGCTAGCCATTTTAATTACTGTACAATCTGCAATGAAATTATGTACAGTATAAATAAGATTTTACATTGAAAGGGTATGGCTAAGTACTGTACAATCTGCAATGAAATTATGTACAGTATAAATAAGATTTTACATTGAAAGGGTATGGCTAAGTACTGTACAATCTGCAATGAAATTATGTACAGTATAAATAAGATTTTACATTGAAAGGGTATGGCTAAGTACTGTACAATCTGCAATGAAATTATGTACAGTATAAATAAGATTTAAATACTGTACAATTTGCAATGAAAACTCACAGAATTATTTATATTATGTTTCCTGGGGTCGTTTGTTTTCACATTATTTATTGTATGAAATTTGTATACTGTCTGATTGGTGTATAATATTGTTTTGTAGTCTACAATATTGATTTACCTTATAGTTAACTTTGAACGTTAATACTCATAGGCTTGATTTTTTTTTTTTTTTTTTTTTTTTTTTTTTTTTTTTTTTTTTTTTGGAACACTTGTTATTTAGATTCCATTTTATATGTCAATCCTTAACTAGTTTGTGTTTGTTTGTTTGTTTGTATGTAATGAAATGTGCTTGTTAACTTCACTAAGTATGAACAAGTTGAGTAATTAGTCTGAGATTGAGTTTGGTAAAATAAATGTAATTATGATGAAGGAAGGAAGAGAGAAGGCTGATAATTGGAGGAAGTAGAGAAGAATGCTTGATAAAGATGTGGTGAAAAGATGGGAACGATAGATAGAAGAAGAGAGGAGATAGGAGGGAAAGAAGAAGGAAGGAGGGAGAGAGGAGAGATGAAAATAATACAAGAATTAATAGTAAGATTTGACTATGTAATATTAATAGTAAGATTTAATAGTAATATTTAATAGTAAGATTTGACTATGTAATAATTATGTGAAAGTGTTTTGTTAGGATATACTGTATGTATGTACTGTATGTATGTATGTATGTATGTATGTATGTATATAGAGGCAATATTAATAGATATTATGATTACAATATAGATTGAATATATAATATGTATATAGAGATACAGATATGTAGATAGATATAAATATAGAATATGTATAATATAGAATATGTATATAATATGTATATAGAGATACAGATATGTAGATAAATATAAATATAGAATATATAATATGTATATAGAGATACAGATATGTAGATAGATATAAATATAGAAAGCTGGATAGGAATTCTGTTTTATGGAATATGGAATAATTGATAATTTAATTGACTTTTTGTTTGTTGTCTGCAGTTTGGTTGTGAAGGTGTGTGTGTGTGTGTGTGTGTGTGTGTGTGTGTGCCGTTGAAAAAGGAGAATTTTTTGGTGAGGAGAGGAAGAAGTTGTGTGTGTGTGTGTGTGTGTGTGTGTTGGTGTGTGAGGAGCTGGTGTTTGTATTGTGTGTTTTGATAGTAAGAAGTTGTGTGTGTGTGTTTGTTTATTTAAGAGAAGATTGTTTTCTGGTGTAAACAATAACAACAACAAAATATTTTTAATACATATTACTGTATGGTATACATAAATACATACATACATATATATACATACATACATAGATACATACATATATATACATATATATATATATATATATACATATATACATACATACATACATACATAACAATACATAATACTGTATGGTATACATAAATAAGTTAGTGTATAAATGTATTATCACTTTTGTATAATTATGGTCAAACTAATTAAGTAAATTAGGCTGCAAAATTATTGTCATTATTATTATTATTATTATTATATATTATTTTTATTAATATAATAATAATATTAAAATTTATTATCACTATTATTAATATTATCTTTATAATAATAATAATATTATTATTATTATTATTATTATTATTATTATTATTATTATTATTATTATTATTATTATTATTATTATTATTATTTTTGCTCTTCTAGAATAATGAGAGGGAGATGACTGTGTCGGCTGTAGCGGCTGTCGGTGGCTGTGTGGCGGCTTCATCCATCTACACACACAGCCGCCAATAGAGTGTCAGCCGCCAATGGAGTCACAGCCGCCAATGGAGTATCTCAGCCGCCACACAGCCGCCAATGGAGTCACAGCCGCCACACAGCCGCCAATGGAGTATCTCAGCCGCCACACAGCCGCCAATGGAGTATCTCAGCCGCCACACACAGGTTTGGTCCCAGTAGTTTGTTCAGGTTAGGTCCCGGTAATGTGTGTGTGTGTGTGTGTGAGGGAGAGGGAGAGTGTGTGTGTGTGTGTGTGTTAGAGAGAGAGAGAGAGAGAGAGAGAGAGAGAGAGAGAGAGAGAGAGAGAGAGAGAGAGAGAGAGAGAGAGAGAGAGTGTGTGTGTGTGTGTGTCTCATCTTTTATTATATTTTTTACATACACTCTCCTCTCTTTTTATGTGAGTTTAAATTATGTGAATTTGAAATAGTACGTATCATGAAAAAAATTAAATAAATGCAATTTACACGAACTGTTAAAATACCGTGAACCATTAGGCTCCATTTTCAAGTTAAAGTTAAATTATTTATTATTATTATTATTATTATTATTATTATTTATTTATTATTATTATTATTATTATTATTATTATTATTATTACCGGTATTATTATTATTATTATTATTATTATTATTATTATTATTATTATTATTATATGTATGTGTATGTTGATAACGACAGATTTAATAATAATAATAATAACCTAACATACACACACACACACACAATAATTATGTGCGTGTATTTCTTGTGTGTGTGTGTATGTGTGTATAATTTTATCTGTGTGTGTGTATAATTTTATGTGTGAGAGAGATAGAGAGAGAGAGATAGAGATAGAGAGAGAGAGAGAGTGAGATAGAGATAGATAAATAGAGAGAGAGAGAGGAAGATAGAGAGTGAGAGAGAGAGAGAGAGATAGAGAGAGTATATAGGGAACATTATTATATCTTTCTTGAATTGACGTAATATTTTAATAAATGTGAGAAAGTGTGAAATTGTGAGAGAATGAGTGTGTGTGTGAAACTTTTACACACACGGTGAGAAAGAGAGATAAATTCTGCACACACACACACAAACAGAAGTGAGATAGAGTGAGAGAGAATAGAGATAGAGAGAGAAAAAGAAAGAGTTATACTGTACTGTATATTTTTGTAAAGTCTATGTGTGTGTTTTTATGTATACTAAATTTATGTATATATATGTATGTATTTTCAAAGAATTTTCATCACCATGTATGTATGTGTGTCTGTGTGTATTTTAATAGGTTATGTATGTGTGTATAATTTTATCTGTATATTTTTATATTATTATTATTATTATTATTATTATTATTATTATTAATATTATTATTTATTTACAGATGAAGGCAGTTGTTGTTGTTGTTTACTAAAGAGAGAACACACGAACAAACAAACAAACATATTATCAGGTTAGTAATTATTAATGTTATTATTATTATTATTATTATTATTATTATTATTATTATTCATACAATATTTGTATATATATGTATGTATGTATGTGTGTATATATTTCTCTATGTATTTTGAATTTGTGTATGTATGTATGTATGTGGATATTTGTGTATGTATGTATGTGGATATTTGTGTATGTATGTATGTATGTATGTATGTATGTATGTGGATATTTGTGTATGTATGTATGTATGTATGTATGTGGATATTTGTGTATGTATGTATGTATGTATGTATGTGGATATTTGTGTATGTATGTATGTATGTATGTATGTGGATATTTGTGCCCTATAAAAGTATTCTCTCTCTCTTTCTCTCTCTCTCTCTCTACTACTACCACTACTACCACTACTACTACTACTACCACTACTACTACTACCACTACTACTAC
>JAWZYT010006815.1:0-2500 GCA_034508575.1 Petrolisthes manimaculis
GAGAGAGAGAGAGAGAGAGAGAGAGAGAGAGAGAGACGGGAGTAAGTGGGAATTGGTAGAGATAGAGATAGAGAGAGGTGGAATTGGTAGACAAGAGAGAGAAAGAGAGAGAGAGAGAGAGAGAGAGAGAGAGAGAGAGAGAGAGATAGAGATAGAGAGAGAGAGAGAAAGATAAGGCTTGGTGGAGAGAGAGGAGAGAGAGGTGGGAGTATGTAAGAGAGAGAGAGAGAGAGAGAAAGAGAGATAGGGTTTGGTAGAGATATATATATATAGAGAGAGAGTTAGGTCTGGGTGTATAGAGAGAGAGAAAGAGAGATAGGGTTTGGTAGAGAGAGATATATATATAGAGAGAGTTAGGTCTGGGTATATAGAGAGGACAGGTAATAACAGTAGTGATGGAGAGGTAATGATATAAGAGAGAGACAGATTACATCCACTTTCCATTTCTTATCACGCACTCCTTTTCTCTCTCTCTCTCTCTCTCTCTCTCTCGTGTCTACCAATTCCCACTTACTTCCACCTCTCTCTCTCTCTCTCTCTCAATTTCTCCATTCTCATTCTCTCTCTCTCTCTCTCTCAATTCCTCCATAAATAAAATGAGAGAGACTGAAAGAGAAGAAATTAAATGAGAGAGAGAGAGAGAGAGAGAGAGAGAGAGAGAGAGAGAGAGAGAGAGAGAGAGAGAGAGAGAGACATACCCACTGACCCGTAACTTGTTTCAGACAGGTTTAATGTCTATCTTTAAGAATACCCAGGGTTAGAGAGAGAGAGAGAGAGAGAGAGAGAGAGAGAGAGAGAGAGAGAGAGAGAGAGGAGGGTAAGAATGGGGAGATAAGAGTGAGTGAGTGAGTGAGTGAGTGGTGTGTGTGTGTGTGTGTGTGTGTGTGTGTGCCTACCAAGAAATACATGTGTGTGTGTGTGTACCAAGAAATACATGTATGTATGTGTATGTGTGTGTGTGTGTGTGTGTGTAAATCAAGAAATACGTGTGTGTAATAAAAAAAATACATCTGTGTGTGTGTGTGTATAACTCAAGAAATACGTGTATAATTATATATATTACAAACTTACAACTTCTGTTGTTTCATATTTAAGAAGAGCATATTATTATTATTATTATTATTATTATTATTATTATTATTATTATTATTATTATTATTATTATCTCTGTTATTTATTTATTTATTTCTCCTCCTTCTCTCTCTCTCTCTCTCTCTCACTCTCTCTCTCTCTCTCTCTCTCTCTCTCTCACTAATCACCTCATTTTCTTTTCTTCCTCCTTTCTTCTTTTTACTACTCTCTCTCTCTCTCTCATAATTCAAAGAAATGAATGCATTAAATCAATATCACCACACACACACAAACACACACACACAGAGAGAGAGAGAGAGAGAGAGAGAGAGAGAGAGAGAGAGAGTGTCCCAAATATTACACCCAATCTCTCACTTTAATGTTTTCTATAATGGTCAAACTTGTTAATAACCTCTCGTTATAACACCACCTAAATAATAACTCACATTATTATTATTAACTGGAGAACAAATCCTTCATTATTATTATTATTATTATTATTATTATTATTATTATTATTATTATTATTATTACTATTATTATTACTATTATTATTATTATTATTATTATTATTACTATTATTATTATTACTATTATTATTACTATTATTATTATTATTATTATTATTTATATATTTGTAAAAGCTAACATTTGTATTATTATTATTATTTATATATTTGTAAAAGCTAACATTTGTATCATTATTATTATTATTATTATTATTATTATTATTATTATTATTGTTACATTTACACAGTATAGTTAACCCATCAAAACATACAACAAATTCCGTTTTCTATAATAATAGTTTAAATCACAGCTAGGGACGTATACGACAATACCCACAGTAAATACGATGGTGTGGTTATCGGTACCAAGACCCAATGATTGTATTTAACTATGGAGCCATCGTACCACACCAACACCATCGTCGTATGCACCATGAATGTATCAGCAGGTTGTTCTTGAATACGGCCCACACATTTTTTATATATCATAGAAAACTGAACACCAGGAAAATCTTTAATGGGAAACTGAACTAATTATGCCACGAAACAACATAATTTTTATGGTATATTTCTCTCTATATTTATTATTTGTCTGTTTTCTGGCATAGTTTTTGGAGGAACCAGTAGCCTTCCAATTCCCCTGTCATGAAGTTAGAAAATGCTTTGGTTGTAAATGAGTCCTTCAAATATTGCCACGAAACACACACACACACACACACACACCTCTGCTGCACAAGCACACACCTCTCTGCATACACACAATTAATATACACACACACCTGCCCCCCCCCCCCCCCAAACACCTGCCACACACAAACACACCTGACACACACACACACACACATACACACACACTGCTATATAACGCAGCAGAAACCAACCAAAAAAAAAAAAAAAAAAAAAAAATCCAACTAAAATGA
>JAWZYT010006815.1:12500-22500 GCA_034508575.1 Petrolisthes manimaculis
CTACTACTACTACCACTACCACCTCATCCTTCTCTCTCTCTCTCTTACTACTACTACTACCACTACCACCTCATCCTTCTCTCTCTCTCTCTTACTACTACTACTACCACTACCACCTCATCCTTCTCTCTCTCTCTCTTACTACTACTACTACCACTACCACCTCCCCTCTCTCTCTCTCTCCTATCACCACCAACACTACAACTACCACCACCTCTTTATCCCCCCACCCCTCTCTCTCTCTCTCTCTTTACCTCACTACTTCCATCTTCTTCCCCAACAGGTCCCACAGGATTCTCAGAGCTGGAGTCTCAAGCAGTACGTGACTACACCAACCAACTCCAATCCACCAACAACCTCACTGCTTACTTCACCATCCACTCCTATGGTCAGATGTGGATGTATGCCTATGGATGGACTTCTGAAGACACCCCACACGAACAGGAATTGGTCAGGGTTTTTTTGTTTTGTTTTGTTTTTTTGGAGGGTTGCGGGTAGTGTGTGTGTGTGTGTGTGTGTGTGTGTGTGTGTGTACGGGTTGTGTGTGTGTGTGTGTATGGGTGTGGTTGGAAGTGGAAAGAAGGAAGTGTGGATGGGTGAGGGAATGGATGGGTTGGTTGGTATGGGTGGGTGTGGGTGAGGTTGGTGGTGAAAGAAAGTGTGGATGGGTGAATGTGTGCATGGGTGAGGTTGGTAGTGATGTGAAGGAAGTGTGGGTGAGTGTGTGGGTTGGTGTGTGTGTGGGTTGGTGTGTGTGTGGGTTGGTGTGTGTGTGGGTTGGTGTGTGTGTGGGTTGGTGTGTGTGTGGGTTGGTGTGTGTGGGTTGGTGTGTGGGTGAGGTTGGTAGTGGAAAAAAGAGTGGGCGGGTGTTAGGGTGTTAGAGATGGAAGTGAAAGGAAGTATGGGTGGGATTTTGAGGGTGGGTAATAAAGAAGAACAACACATGTATGATTTTGCACCACCTCATCATAATAATTGAGGGGGTTGAATTGACGTAAGGTGTTGGTGTTGTTGTTGTATGATTATATATTGATATGATACTGATTTATTGGCACGATGGAAGGAAAGTGTGGGTGGTTATTTGATTGTGGCTGTATAATTTTATTGTAATCTCCCTTTCACTCTCTTTTCCCCATGCATTCTATCTATCTCTCCTGTCCTCATCCCTCATTTCCCACTCCCTCACCCCACACTCCCACTCTCCCTCCCTCGCTAACTATTCCATCTCTACCTTTCCTTTTTCACTCCCTCCCTCCTCACTCCCACTCTCCCTCCCTCGCTAACTAATCCATCTCTACCTTTCCTTTCAGTTCCGTGTGTCTGAGATTGGTGTCACAGCTCTCAGATCAGTTCACGACACTGTTTACACTTTTGGCAGCATCTATGATACCATCTGTGAGTATTGTGTGTGTGTGTGTGTGTGTGTGTGTGTGTGTGTGTGAGTGTGTGTGTGTGTGTGTGTGTGTGTGTGTGTGTGTATAATGTATATAGGTGTGTGTATGCCTTTGTGTGTGGGTGTAAGTGTGTGTGTGTGTGTGTGTGTGTGTGTGTGTGAGTGTGTATGTCTGTCTGTTTGTCTGTGTGTGTGTGTGTATATAGATGTGTGTGTATATAGATGTGTGTGTGTGTGTTTGTGTTCAGGAAGAGACACACACCTTGCAGATCTTTCTATGATAATTTTACAACCTTGCTAGTACTAGTGTTTGTAAATGTGGAGTAACTGATTCCTCCAAACTATTCCAGGCAACAGGAATAGAGAGAGAGGGGAGATTCTATTTAAGTATATTGAAGTGCTACTGATTCCTCCAAACTATGCCACGAAACACACCAACTTTTTTTAATTTAGGGGGAAGTTTTGTGTTGGTAAAATAAATCTGGAGCAACTGAATCCTTCAATTAAACTATTTTTCCAAGCAACAACATAAAAACACCATTATTTTTGTTTCGCTGGTCCTGTTTCCTGGCATACTTTGGAGGAATCAAGGCACTCCAAATGACTGTACTGTAGCCTCTCTCTACCAACCAATGATTAATCTGTTTCATTTAGTTCTCTTATACACCTCTCACTTTATTTCTCAGCTCTACCTCACTCTCCCTTCTTTATCTCTCCTTCCTCTCTCTTTCTCTCTTCCTTTCTTTCTATATCTTTTTACCTACTGTCTCACCTCTCTATCCATCACCTTCTTTCTCCCTTTATCTGTCCTTCCTTTCCTTCCATTTCCTTTTTACCTACTGTCTCACCTCTCTATCAATCACCTTCTCTCTCCCTTTCTTACTTCTCCCTCCCTTTCCCTTCCTTTATCTTTCTTTCTATATCTTTTTATTTACTGTCCCACCTCTCTATCCATCACCTTCACTCTCCCTTTCCCTGCCCTCATTCTCAAGTTAATTAAACCTTCACTCTTTCTCTTACACTCAAATTCCCATTCTCTCATTTATTTTTTTTCCTTCCTTAATTAATCCCCTAGCTATTCTTCTTTCCTTCACATTTCCAACTATATTCATTTTAATTAAACCTTCATTCAATCTTTCTCTTCCACACAAATTCCTTTACTCTCACCTTTTTCCTTCCTCTGTTCAACACTCTTTTATTTTGTATCCTTATCCTTCTTCTACTTTATTGTGTCCCTTTCTTTTATCTATTCTTTCTTCCTTTATCCCACACTCCTTCATTCTTATTTTCAACTTCCTATTCATTCCTTTCCTTCCTCGCTCTTAAAACAACAACAAAACGTGGAGTTAAAGGTGGTTTAATGGGGAGTGGGAATAGGGGACAGGCTTGGGGGTGGGTTTGGGGTTTGGGGGGTGCAGGAGTAGGGGGACAGGCTTGGGGGGGGGGGGGGGGGGTTAGGGGGGTTAGGGGGGTTGCGGGAATAAGGGGATAGGCTTTCTACCCACCCCAAGCCTGTCCCCCTATTTCCGCACCCCCCAAACTCCCCCCAAACCTGCCCCCCTACTCCCACACCCCCATAAGGTGGTCATTCTCTTTTGGTACATTGGAGTACATTTACCAACATAAAAACTTCCCCCTTTAATTAAACCCGAATTCACACTTTATTTTTTCACTCAAATTCCCTTCAACTCACTTTTTTTGTTTAATCTTTCCACTATTAACTTTCTTTTTTCCTCTCATCATTATTTTTCTACTTTATCCTTCGGCCACTTTTTCACGAGTGAGTATAAAACGAGTCATCTAAATTTTAAGACATTTTTCTTGCACCCTGATTTAAGAAAGCTAAAATTTTGTCCCGGTGGTCAACTTCAATTCTTGCGGCCCCCCAGGTTTTGAAAAATGTCCCAACCTATTATAACTCCTTCTAATGTAAGTGTGTGTGTGTGTGTGTGTGTGTGTGTGTGTGTGTGTGTGTGTGTGTGTCTGTGTGTCTGTCTCTGTGTCTGTGTCTGTGTCTGTGTGTGTGTGTGTCCCTTCCTCTCATCTATTCTTCATTTATCCATTCCTAACTCTTCTCTCCTTCCTCTATCCATCCCCAACTCTTCTCTCCTTCCTCTATCCATCCCCAACTCTTCTCTCCTTCCTCTATCCATCCCCTACTCTTCTCTCCTTCCCTATTCCCTTCCTACTTATTGTCTGTCTCACCTCTCTATCACCTTCTTCTGGCGCTACATGGTTTCACATCCAATGAATCAACCTTTCCTTACTCCACATAATTCACTTTACATCTATTTCATTCGTTATTCATTCATACATGAGCAAATCCTACCTACATCCATTTCATTCGTTCATACATGCGCAGATCCTACATCCATTTCATTCGTTCATACATGCGCAGATCCTAACATCCATTTCATTTGTTATGCATCCACACCTACGCAGATCCCGCTTCTGGTGTGTCAATAGATTGGAGTTACAGTAGAGGCGTAGCACACACCTACACCCTGGAGTTGAGAGATGAAGGAGAGAGTGGCTTCCTTCTACCACCTGACCAGATCATACCTACAGCTGAGGAGACCTGGACTGGACTTATTGCTGCTATTATGGCTATCTAAACAAAATAAACAACAACAACAATAACAAACCTAACCTGGACTGGACTTATTGCTACTATTATGGCTATCTAAACAACATAAACAATAACAATAACAAATAATAATAATAACAGCTGGTTCCCTTATTATAAAAACAACAACAATAACAAAATATAATAATAACAATAACAATAACAAATAATAATAATAACAGCTTGTTCCCTTATTATAAAAACAAACAACAATAACAAAATATAATAATAACAATAACAATAACAAATAATAATAATAACAGCTGGTTTCCTTATTATAAAAACAACAACAATAACAAAATATAATAATAACAATAACAAATAATAATAATAACAGCTTGTTCCTTTATTATAAGAACAAACAACAATAACAAAATATAATAATAACAATAACAATAACAAATAATAATAATAACAGCTTGTTCCCATATTATAAAAACAAACAACAATAACAAAATATAATAATAACAGCTGGTTTCCTTATAATAAAACAACAAAGCATAATAATTACAGCTGATTCTCTTATTGTCAACCTTGTCTAACCTCACCTGACCTAATTTAAATCAATCATAACAATAACAACTTGTGTCCTGATCGCTGGCCTAACTAAACCCAATTCAATCACAATAAAAATTAACAATAACAACTTGTGTTCTACTGATTGTCAACCTAACCTAACCTAATCTAAATCAACAACAATAACAACAACAACAACAACAACTAGTGACGTAATTGCTGACCTGACCTTAACTTATAACCTAATATCATAACCTAACTTAACCTAACTTAAACCAATCATTAATAACAATGGTGTCCTGACCACTAACGTAACGTAACCTAATCTAACCTAACCTAAATCTGTAATAAATAGTGTCCTCATCACTAACCTAACTTGACCTAACCTAACCTAACCTAAATCAATAATAATAATAACAAGAGTATCCTGATCGTCAACCTAACCTAACTTAACCTAATCTATCCTAACCTAACTTAATATAATAACATCCTAACCTAACTTAACTTAAAACAACCTAACTTAACCTAATCTATCCTAACCTAACTTAATATAATAACATCCTAACCTAACTTAACTTAAAACAACCTAACTTAACTTAACTTAAAACCTAATCTAAATCATTGATAACGACGAGAAAAAAAAGATGATAATGGTTGTTGTCAAAGAGGAAATAAAAGAGACGAAATAAAAAAGAGGAAATAAAAGAGAGAGGAAAGAGGAAATAAAAGAGAGAGGAAAGAGGAAATAAAAGAGAGAGGAAAGAGGAAATAAGACAGTAAATAAGAGACGAAAGTGGAAATAAGAGAGAGGAAATAAGAGACGGAAGAGAAAATAAAGAGACGAAAGAAGGAATAAAGAGACGAAAGAAGGAAATAAAGAGGAACGAAAGTGGTAATAAAGATAGACGAACGTGGAAATAATGAGACGAAAGAGTAAATAAGAGAGACGAAAGAGTAAATAAGAGAGACGAAATAAGGCAATAAACAGACAAAAGAAGTAATAAAGATACGAAAGAAGTAATAAAGATACGAAAGAAGTAATAAAGATACGAAAGAAGTAATAAAGATTCGAAAGAAGTAATAAAGATACGAAAGAAGTAATAAAGATACGAAAGTAAAAAAGATACGAAAGAAGTAATATTAGTGTTAAATAAAAGACCTTTCAGTGAACCCGTTAACAGCAACTTTTAATCCTCACCTTATTATTATAGTTCTCTCTGCTGCCACTCGAACCTGGATACTTCCTTACAGTAACTTAAAATCCAGCATAATAGTTGTCTCCACCTTCCATTCACCATCACAACAAAACACTAATGGCACCCCACCACTATCGGCACCTGAAAGTATCTAGAACATTAGTACACACAGGTTTAAAGTTAAAGTTAAAGTTGCAGGGTTTTAGTTCAGGTATCTGTCTTGCGACACTCTCTTGAACGTCAGCCAGGCAAGCCCAACTCCCCACCATGGTGCCCAGCCATGGCAGTAACCCCCCAGTAAACAGTTTGTAACTCTCGGGCCTGGGCGAGGCTCGATCTGCCGACCTCACGGATGCAAGGCAGGCGCGTTACCACTGTACTAGTCTGACGAGTGTTGCTAGGGTTTACTAGAGTACGGAGCCCACGTGTCTGACATTATCAGACCAACAGCCCCCATACTCTGAGCCGCATCGCACGAGTCCCTGCCTAACCGCCTATCAGAAGCCATAACAAAAATTGCTCAGAGCACGAGGACACTACAAAAAAAGGATAAAAAAAAGGGGTCGAACTCTAGTAAATCCTTCGCCCAGAGACATGTAGGGGATTAAACCGAAATGACAATGTTGTTAACACTCACTCCAGGGTTCCTCGTAGTGATGCTCCAGCGAGGCTCCAACAACCTGTTAACCAACCTGAAAATTCAAATTAGCTCGTCATATAGTGTATAACTGGTATACATTTGAAAAGGGCAGTTAAATTTTACCATATATTTCAACAAAATATGGCATTACACTGGTGTACATTCTAAAAAGGTCAAGGTTACACTATAAAATCTAAAAAACAGTGCATTTTTGTTTTCTCCCATTACAATCTTTCCTGTACACATTAACATATAGATTACTTTGATCCAAGTGTTTCAACAATAACATATAGATCACCACAGTTACTAACAATGGTACAACAGTAAGTAATCCTCACCTTAACGATGAGAAGATTTGTGTTGGGTTTGTTACAGCACGGTGTCCACCCTGGTTGGTCCCCTCCCCCCCTGCCCTGACCACAGCTGGGGCCCCACCAGATGCCCCACCCACTATACAATGGGTCTAAAGTGGGCCTTCACATCACCTCTATCCATACAGGAGTACGGTGACCCCTGGCTGTTACAAGCAACAGTTGGGGTCTTGCGTGGCGGTACACAGTGGTCAGGATCAGGGTAACAATAGTAGTGGACCGAGCTGCTCAACACTCAAGTAACATCATCATCATCATCATCATCATCATCATCATCAATTTCGTTTAACGTCCGTATTTTCCCATTTAGGATGGGGTTGGACGGGCGATGACTGTTCTCCACATCTGTCTATCTTGTACCATATGTTCTTCTATTCCCATTAAATTCATATCTTCCATTACACACGTTTTCCCCCCCAAGCCTGTCTCCCTACTCCCGCACCCCATTAACAAGAGACAATATTTTGAATAGCGTTTGGTAGGAAGGACAAACATCTTGGTGGTCCCGTTCAAGGATGAGATACAGTAAGAATAGTTCACTGAGCACTTGTTTTATCCACAATACACCGCGCCAAACACCCGTCATGTCACTAGAGACCCAAACACGGGCGCATTGAAAAACAGATATATTACATGGGATGAATGTAATATGCAAATTTTCCCTTAAATAACTAAAACTATGTAATATCATCTATATATTCGTAATGTACAATATTTTATCTCATTTACCTTTGCCTTGGAGGAGCGAAGGATGTAGGATGGACGAAGATATAAGCTATTTAAATATCAACACAAGATGAAAACAAACACAGCGTCTTGGGAGGGAGGGAGGGAGAGACTGACTGAGAGAGAGAGAGGAGTCATGTGTTCAAATGAGCCATCATCTGTGTCCTTTATATACCAAGGAAAAAAATATGGATCATGAAAATCTTTGCTTGTACATGAAAATAGTTACTTCAGTTAGTTAATCGACTCTGTAAATGTAGCAAGGAATTATATGAACAACACGAAATAGGTATTCAGTTTTTCTATTGACCATTGCAGTAGTAGACTCTGGTCAACTACATTCAGTACTCTCACTTTCAAGGTAATTACCTTGAATTGGGTAATCGAGGGCCTTTCAAGGTAATTTGCAAGGTAATGGAATTTTCAAGGTAATTTCAAAGTAATTTTCAGTAATATATTGTGATATATTAATGTACATTATGCAATACTTTATTCACTCTTCTATCAAGCTTTCCTCATCACTCACTCACCTTTGACTAGACCCAAATTATTTTCATCTTAGCCATAGATTCCAAACTTATATATATATATATATATACGTGTGTGTGTGTGTGTGTTATAATGTTAATAACTAAACAAGGACAGTAGGGAAATAATATAATGTAACTTGATGTTATGTTTGTTTTGATGTGATGAAGGAAAGAAGGAATTTGAAAGATGTTTAATTCACAATATTAGTAAAGTGCATGTTTATATTTTGTATATGGGTGTTATAATAATTGCAGAATGAGAGAGAGAGAGAGTGAGTGAGAGAGAGAAGCACACAGAGGAAAGAGAATGAAGGAGAGAGGAAGGAAAGCGATAGCAAGGACATACTGAGAGAGAGAGAGAGAGAGAGAGAGAGAGAGAGAGAGAGAGAGAGACAAGAAGGAACATGAAAGCGAGGACGAACAGTGAGAGAGAGAGAGGGGGGGGGGAAGGAAAGCGAAAGCAAGGACAAACAGAGAGAGAGAGAGAGAGAGAGAGAGAGAGAGAGAGAGAGAGAGAGAGAGAGAGAGAGAGAGAGAGAGAGAGAGAGAGAGAGAGAGAGAGAGAGAGGGGGGGGGAGAAATGAGCCCAAACCAGGTCAAATTTGTCCACTCACAATAATGAGGTTGACAAAATGAATAACAAATTACTTATTATTATTATTATTATTATTATTATTATTATTATTATTATTATTATTATTATTATTATTATTATTATTATTATTGTTATTGTTATTATTATTATTATTATTATTATTATTATTGTTATTATTATTATTATTATTATTATTATTATTATTATTATTATTATTATTATTATTATTATTATTGTTATTATTATTATTATTATTATTACTATTATTATTATTATTATTATTATTATTATTATTATTATTATTATTATTTACTACAGCCAGATAAAACGAAATGAAAGCAATGAATGTTATCATTGAGTTGATTTATGAGAGAAGGAATTTCCCACCACCACTACCACTACTACTACCACCATCACCACTACACCACTACCACCACTACCACCACTACCATCACCACTACACCACTACTACCACTATCATCACTACCACTATCACATCACCACCACTACCATCACCACTACCACCACTACCACTATCACCACCACCATCACCACCACTACCACCACTACCACTAACACTATCATCACTACCACTACCAATACCACTACCCACTCCTTCCTTCATATCAGTAGCATAACTAACAAACAAACACACACAAGTTAAAACACACACACACACACACGGGGTAAATGCTAAACTTATCAGTGTGTGTGTGTATGTTTGTTATAAGAGAACGTGTGTGTGTGTGTGTGTGTGTGTGTGTGTATAGGTAAATGCATTCCTGACAACAAATCTTTATATATATATGTCACTATAGGACTAATGTATGTATGTATGTATGTATGTATGTATGTACACTCGTAATCCAAAATGTGTATCGAGGTCTTGTTTTTAAAGTTTCGAATCATTTGACACACGAGTGAACCAATAACAACGCTTAGCCTGTTTCATATTGGCTTGATCTCACCTCATACTCGAACAGGCTATTCGAAGCAACAAACCTGGATACACATATGTAATATGTGTAAAATTAATATCTGATCTCTTTTCAATCTCTCTCTCTCTCTCTCTCTCTCTCTCTCTCTTAAATCCCAGCAGTACAGGGTATGGTAATGAAATCAAAACACCCGATTACCGAACTTATAATTAAAAAAAACAACTGAAACCTTAAACTTTTAGGAGCAATTACGTTTTTTTTATAATGAGTAAAGGGTAAGGCTTCTTGAATGAGAGTAAATGCGTAAAATGAGATAAAGAATGAATGAGATATAGAATGAGGTGTAGAATGTAATGTATAGATGAGGTTTAGAATGAAGAGTAAATGAGTAAAATGAGATAAAGAATGAGATATAGAATGAGGTGTAGAATGTAATGTATGGATGAGGTTTAGAATGAAGAGTAAATGA
>JAWZYT010006816.1:0-17500 GCA_034508575.1 Petrolisthes manimaculis
CACATCAACTCTCTCTCTCTTTTTTCTCTCTCTCTCGCTCGGTGAACTAGATAGGGAGCATTCACCTCCACCCTGACACCGTAGCCTCGCTCCCCTCCACCTCCACCCCCCAACCCCCACCACTACCACTACCACCACCACCTTCCCTCTCGACCGTCACTCTCCCCTTCGATACTAACCCCCCCTCCTCTCTACACTTCACTCTCCCCCCTTTCCTCCCTCCTCTTCCCTTTCCTCCCCTTCATCCCAAAGTCTCCCTCCACCTCCCTTTCTCCCCCTTCACCCATCTCCTTTTCTCTTCCTCCCATATTTCCTCCTCCTTCTCTCTCCTCTGCTTCTCCTTCCTTACCCTTTTCCTTTCCTTCATAACGACTGCTTATATGAACGGAAATCTTCAGAGAATTATTAAAAATCTGACAATATTTTACTGACTAAATAGCCTACTATTACTACTAACTACCATTATCACTACGGTATTACTTCTACGACCAATACTACTACTACCACCACTACCACTACTATCACGATTATTACTACCACTACTACTACTACCATTACTACAAGTGCATTGTGGTGAGGGAGAGAGTGGTAGTAGTAGTAGTAGTAGTAGTGGTGATTCCTTGCTTAACCTTCCCCACCACCACCACCACCCTCTCCTGGTCCCCTTTATTTGAGCTGCAACTATGACCCTTAGTGTAGGTTGCTGCAGGTGCCACAATCCCCTGCATGGCATCCCCTCCCTCTTCTCCACTACCCCTCCTACCCTTCCTCCCTCCATTCTCCTTCACTATCCTTCCCTCCCTCCCTCCCTCCCTCCCTTTTCCTAGCCATCTCTACCACCAGGCCAATGTAGGATTTGTGACGTGGGTAGATTGTGTGTGTGTGTGTGTGTGTGTGTGTGTGTGTGTGTGTGTGTGTGTGTGTTTGATATTTCAACTGGCAATAGAATGCAGAGTGGTCAAAAAATATATTCCGTGATCCACAACAAACATACATATTCTCCATACAGGTTGTTTGTTGTTGTTGTTGTTGTTGTTGTTTGTTGTTGCGAATCATCATGAGATCAAACTGAACACGTTGCAATACTTAATTAACATACAACTAACTGCATTTGGAACCGATTCAACTATGTGTCATCTCATCATAAACACCATTATTTTGTTCCACACTTATTTATATACTCCATTCATATATTTATTTATAGATTTACGTATCATACAAACAATGTGTGTGTGTATATAGTTTTTGGTGAGTGACTCCATTGCCATTACGGAGGAATTGGAGGGCTACTGATTCCTCCAAACATTAGCAATACTGAGTTCGTCTGTTTCATGGCATAGTTTGGAGTAATCAGTATTCTTCCAATTTACCCAAACCAAATAATCCTCATGAAGTTGATTAATAATACCTAGTGCACCAAAACGCAAAATTTCAGAGGGGATTTTTTTTTTTTTTTTTTTTTTTACTTTTACGTTTTATTGATCAAATGTTACTTCTTCACGCTCATACATTTTCCCATACCGCCTTCACTTGTAAATTAATGCAAACAACAACAACAACAACAACAATACTTTCACTGCCTCTCTTCCCTTGTTGCTGGCTAGGGAGAAAGGGTCATAAAAAATGGAAATATAATAGTGGGGAATCCTGGTGTCATTCTCACCCTTAACGTCCTCCCTCTCTCCTCCATCCCTCCACAGTAGCAGGAAACCATGTGACATATATTCAAGACCAGAGATAGTGAGGGTAGGCGGGGGTGAAATCATGAGAGAGAGAGAGAGAGAGAGAGAGAGAGAGAGAGAGAGAGAGAGAGAGAGAGAGAGAGAGTGTGTCATTACTCGCTCTAGGGAGCTGCGATTCCAGGATTGTTTAACTTGATAAATAATACAAATAGGAAGCACGCTCAGATGAAATAAAAAATGCATAACTGTCAACAATAATAACAATAATAATAATAACAACAATAATATACATAGTACAAATAATTATAACTTCTTTGGAAAAAGTTAAATGCAACGTGAGAGAGAGAACGGTAAGAATGAAAGGGATGTGTGTGGGGGGGGGGGGGGAGTGGAAGGAGTGAAAAATAGGGAAAGGAGGAGTGAGAGTGAGAGTGAGGCCCATGTAGGAGAGATGAGAGGGAAAGGAGGGAGTGGGGAGGGAGGCAAGATGGAAGTGAGAGTGTTAGAATGTGTGTGTAAATACGGGATAATGAGGTCTTATTCTAAAACTACACTATAAAAATATAAGGAAAACGTCATATAGTTTGATTTATTCTCTCGGTCTCTCTCTCTCTCTCTCTCTCTCTCTCTCTCTCTCTCTCTCTCTCTCTCTCACCAAAAATAAATCATCACCCTCTTTCATAACCCAATTTCTTCACAAACCACAACATGTCTATTTTTTTATTTTTTTTTGTATCATTGTATATTGTTTTCGAGAGAAGTGGCGCCTTTACACGATTATTATTAGTATTGTTATTACTTCTGTTGACATGTTGTTCTGTTGTTACTTCTGTTGTTACTTTTGTTTACATTGTTTGTTCTGTTATTGTTTTCATGTCCAACAAAATAGTGAGATATATATATATTTTTTTTTGGCGTATTTACTGGTTTTGTATTGTTGTTATTCTTGACAGATGTTTTAAAGATTCCACTTGTTTGTGTGTGCGTGTGTGTGTGTGTATTTTTTTTGTGTGTGCGTATGTATTTATGTATGTGTGTGTGTGTGTGTGTGTGTACCTTTGTGTGTGTATGTATGTATGAAGGCGTGTTCGTGTGTATGTATGTATGAATGCGTGTTCGTATGTATGTATGTATGTATGAATGCGTGTTCGTATATATGTATGTATGTATGTGTGTGCCCCCCCCCCCCCTGCCCTCCCCCCCAATGAGTGTGTTCTCTAGAAATAAAGTCGACTCGTCAACCTCGCCAATCTATGACGAAACAGGCCCAGATCCGTGACGTCATTACTCAGGGCCAAACCTTGAAGGATGGGGGGAGGGGGAGGGGGAGGGGTGGGGGGAGGGGTGTGGGGGTGTGGAGTAGGGGTGCCAATGTGAGCCAGGGACGGACAAATTATACATACATACACATACACATACATCACACACACACACACAAGGTATTATAATTATACATTTATTTTATTATTATTTATAGTCCTTTTGTGTATATTATATTATCCATACAATTATTTTTTCCATTGATATGTACTATAAATAATTATTAAAATGGAGAGGACAGGAAATTCCACTGCCTTGGTCTCACTTTCTACCTCACGAGACAAGAGTGACGTCACAGATGCCAGTGCCAGTGCCAGAAGGACATTGAAGAGAGGGTGACTTTCCCCCGACCATCAGGCCCTTTTAACTCCGAGGTGGCATGGCTCGTCGCGTGAACCCAGATTGTCGGGAGCAATGAACTCGGTGTGTGTGTTGAGTGCCAGAAGGGCGTGCCAGGTGCCATGGTGCCTGGGGACGCTAGGACCTTCTAACCCTGACTAGCCTTGTGCTCTATAATGTACACACTCTTACGCTGGTGGTGCCCGGGAGTTGAATGAACTAGCCTCACTCACCCTCACCTGGCCTAGTTGTTCCCTCCTGAGCTAGTGCGCGCATGAAAGTGAAATGGGAGGTGTGCGGTGGCTGCGAGGACGTCTACGCGAGGCTAGGAGTGTCGCTAACCTGCTTTTACATCATCGGAGGGGAAAGAAACGTACAGGTATGCGGCAGGTGCAATGAACTAGCCTCTATCATGGTACCCACACTAGATGGCGCAGCGCAGGATACTATTATTAGGAAGGATGGGATGGGGGGGGGGGAGATTTACAGCACGATAGGATGTGCACTGCGAAGGATGGAGTATAGGCTTCTGAAGGATAGAGTATAGGGTTTTGAAGGATGGGGTAGTGTTCTGAAGGATGGAGGGGTTCTGAAGGATGGAGTAGTGTTCTGAAGGATGGGGAGGGGTTTTAAAGGATGGGGTAGTGTTCTGAAGGAAGGGATAGCGTTCTGAAGGATGGAGTATTGTATTGAAGGGGGTAGGTAGGATGTGCATTGTGAAGGATGGAGAGGGAGTTGTTGTATGATTGAGGATATGAAGGACAAGAAAGTGAAGGAGTAAACAGGGGAGAAGGGGAGGGAGAAGAGAAAGGGAGAGGAGATTAAGAGGAGAGAAAAAGAGAGGGGGGGAGGAGGGTAGAGGGATGAGAGGGAAGACTGAAACACACACACACACACACACACACACGAGCCAACCATTGAGAGTGAAAAGATGGAGAAGAATCAGGACGGAGGATGAGGGGAGGGGAGGGGAGGGGAGGGGAGCAACAGTCAGACGGGAGGAAAGGAGGGAGAGAGAGAGAGTGGAAAGGGAGTGGAGAATAAAGGAGGAAAGGGACCAGGGAGGAGAAAGAAAAGAAGAAGCAACAACACCACCACCACCACCACCACCAATACTATAACCATTATCTCCACCAATACCATCACCACCACCACCATCATCATCACCAGCAACATCTCCATCAAAACCATCACCATTATCTCCATCACTACCATCATCACAGCAAAACTAACCCCATTACCTCCACCACCACCACCACCACCAATACCAACTCCATTCTCTCCACCACCACCTCCACCCAAATCAACCCCACCACCACCACCACCACCATCACCATCATCATCACAGCAGCAGCAGAGAAAGTCTTGGGGGGGAAGGGGTGAGGGAGGGGGGATTGGGAGGTGGGTCATTGAACTCAAAGCCTCGACCCATATACGCCTGTGTGTGTGTGTGTGTGTGTGTGTGTGTACCAGAGTCTTGTGTGTGTGGCCTTCTTCTTGCGACACCGCGCACCCGTCCGTACATACACACACACACACACACATATATATACACACACAGGCTTTGCTCACACATACACGCCTCATTCACAAACAAATTAAACACACGCTTTCTCACATTCTTTCACACATAGCCTACTCGTGCATACATACCCGATTCACTTTCGAATGCACACACACACACACAAAAAAAAAAAAAAAAGAAAAAAAAAAAAAAAAAAAAAAAAAAAAAAGAGGCATATTGTTGCTTCTGAGAGGGAGGAGGCATTGGAGAGACAAGGTTGGACTGGAAAACATTATAAGAAAAACAGAGACATCCCCGAATGAAGCATAATCTATAAGGGATTTTATAAGGGATTCGTTTATTTTGGATGGTCAAGTTGGAGGACTTAGTGATTCCTCCAAAATAAGGCAGGAAACGGATTACTTCAGTACGAGTGACGTGTATTTGTTTTGTTGAATAATTTGGAGGAGTTAGTGGCCCTCCCGTTCCCCAGTAATAGTGAAAAATTAAGACAAAGGATATTCACACAGCAACAAAACTATTGGCCCAGGGAAAGGAAGAGAAGAACGAAGGAGCAGAAGAAAGAGAAGGAGGAGGAGGAAAAGAGGAAGAGAAGGAAGAGAAGGAGGAGGAGGAGGAAAAGAGGAAGAGGAAGAGCAGGAAGAGAAGGAGATAAAGAGGAAGAGAAAGAGAAGGAAGAGAAAGAGGTAAAGAGGAAGAGAAGAAGGTAAATAGGAACAGAATGAAGAGAAGGAGGTAAAGAGGAAGAGAAGGAAGAGAAGGAGGTAAAGAGGAAGAGCAGGAAGAGAAGTAGGTAAAGAGGAAGAGCAGGAAGAGAAGGAGGTAAAGAGGAAGAGAAGGAGGTAAAGAGGAAGAGCAGGAAGAGAAGGAGGTAAAGAGGAAGAGAAGTAAGTAGGAGAAAAAATAAAGAGAAGTAAGTAGGAGAAAAAAGAAGGGTAAGGAAACTCATATGTGTTGCTGTTGCATTATTAGACAAATCGACCACAAACAACCCCATAAAACTTGACCTCACCCTCAACAGTGTCATGTGTGGATTTGTTGATGTATGTATGTATTTATGTATGTATATATGTATGTATGTATGTATAGAATTTTATTATATACAGAATTCTTGGTGTGTGTGTGTGGTCATGTGGGTGTGATGTAAACTATTCAGCGTGGGTGGGAGAGTATGGATTTTTTAGTTTATCGTATGAATTTGAGTGTCGTGGGTAGATTTTTTTTTTTTTTTTTTTTGTACTGTATGAATATTGGCTTTGGTTTCGTGGGGAGAATTTGTTTGGATGTCGTGTTTTGTATGAATTTTGGTTTCGTGGGTAGAATTTGAGTTTGATGCATATACTGTATTTATTTTAGGTTTCGAGGGCAGAATTTGGTTGGATGTCGTGTTTTGTATGAAATTTGGTTTCGTGGGTAGAAATTGGATTTCGTGTTCTATATGAATTTTGGTTTCATGGGTAGAATTTAAGTTTGGTGTACAGTATGATAAAGAGAGTACAGTGTGTGACGTGAGTGTAGTGTGGGTGTAGTGTAAAATGGTCATGAACTAACTAACTAACTAACTAGGTCAGGGGGGAGGGCGTAGGTAGGTAGTAGTTGAGGTGGGGTGGGGTGGAGGTGGGGGGGAGGGGTTGGGGTTGGAGCCTGACTGAAGCCGAGTTTATGCTGTCACCTTCATCCTTCACCACTTTCCTACATCCTCATCCATCCTACATGTACAGTTGTTGACATATGAAAGAGACACACCTAGAACGGAGCCCCTCATTGAGCATAAGTTAGGATGAGAGGCGACGTATCCTATGCTTGATATCCCAGTTTGATGTATGTGTGTCTGTTTCATGTGGTAGCAACTGTACGTCATTTTCTTATCCTTGCTACCTCCATCCTTCATCTTTCTGTATTCCCCATCCATCCTCTGCATCATATTCTTATCAATGCTATTTCTATCTTTCATCTTTTTGCATTTTGACCTTCCCTGGGTGGAGAGAGGCTAGGACGATTTATTAGAGGTAAGACTGTTATATAAAAGAGAAATAGAGTAAACAAACCAGTGTAAAACATAAAGGATAAATAAAGGAAATAAAGCTGAGAGAGACAAGCTGGATGATATTGTGATAGAAAAGAAAAGCTGTGTAAAGAGGAATTGGAGGACAGGAATGAGGGAGGGAAGGAGAAGACGGGAGAAAGGGAGGGAGGGAAGAGGGGTGGAACGAAAAGACAAAAGGGAGGTAAGAGGGATGGAAAAAGAGGGGAGGGAGGGAAAGAGGGAAGAGGGATGAAATCAGAAGACAGGATGGAGGAGAAAAGAGTGAGGGGCTAGCATTAGGATGGGGAAGACGCAAAGAAGAGAAGAGTGGGATAGAGAAGGTTTGTTGCTGGGGTTACGGGAGAGGTTGAGAGAGGGACGGGATAGCAAGTGGTGGTGGGAGGTGGGCAGATACGCTGACGCAAAGAGAGAGAGAGAGAGGAGGGAAAGAGAGGACGGAGGAGGGGAGGAGAGGGGACGGAGTAGTAGATGGTTGGGTGGTGAGGGATGGGGGAGCGGGGAGTGGGGGTCGGGGGTCGGGGGGTTGGGCTGAGAGAGAAATATACTGACTCGGGGACTTGCATGAGCCAGCTGAGAGCAACATGTGGTTTGCTGGTTGGTCCACGTGGTTGTGTTGTTTATCTTAGTCAGCTGATCACCAACCAGCAGATTACGTCCCAACACTGATATAAGGAGCGTGCCAGACCTTCCCTGCCTTAGTCTGCCCACGGGGAACACGGTACACAATGCCCTCGATGAGAATTAGGGGGGTATTGGGTTGAAAGTGAGTTGGAGGTCACTGATTCCACCAAACACTGCCGAGGAACAGACTACCCCCTGCAGTATACGGTTATGGGGGGTCTGTTTGTTTTGTTGTTGTTGCAGAATTAGGAGGAATCAGTAAGCTTTAATTTCCCTGACATTACCATCTTACCATCTTATTTCCCACTTACTGCCGTCGTATATTGTAGATGCTGAAACTTAGATACAAACGTATATACAAAATAATTACATCATCAACAAAAATAACCTGAAAAATACAAGAAAACAAATATATCATAGAGTTTAAGTTTCCACATTCCGCTGCTCTGGTTATGAAATCTTGCTTGAGTCTGAAAAAAAATGTACACTTACTTTTCCTCTTGACAGTTATGATCTACTGGACAGGCGCCTCTCACTCTCACACCCACTCTCACTCAATACCTCTTTTTTTCCAGTGATGGCAACACACTCACTAACCTACTTACACTCACACATCCTCAAAGAAAGCCAAGCATGCAGACAGATACACTCATTTACCCCATTCACCAACCCACTCAAACAAACAAACAAACAAACCCTCATACTACATACAATAACCCACACTGAAACTCCCAATTCAATAACTCACAACCCACCATAAATAATAAGCCTTTGGTGACATCATTCATTAACTAACCCACCTGCTAGAATAACTTGAAGCAGTTCTGGAGGGTCTGGACTCCTCTTTTGATGTTGTTGTTGTTGTTCAAGACACTTGTTGTTGTTGTTGTTGTTGTTGGCAAAGTTTTCTCCTCGGGGTTTCTGTACCAGGTTAAGGTAGTCCCTGAATACAGTCATGGTTGGGTGGGAGCACTGGGGTGGATGTCAGCTGAGATGC
Source organism: Petrolisthes manimaculis (assembly GCA_034508575.1). NCBI lineage: Eukaryota > Metazoa > Arthropoda > Malacostraca > Decapoda > Porcellanidae > Petrolisthes > Petrolisthes manimaculis. Next base: position 8,532 of record JAWZYT010006816.1, read on the forward strand.
ACACCACGAGGTAGGTAGGTAGGTAGGTAGTTGGTAGGTAGGTAAACAAATATCCAGCCAGGCGGAGTAGCTGACGAAGGAAGGCACAGAGGAGGCGTGTTGGTGGATGACGAAGGATGGATGAGTAGTAGTGGATAACGAAGGATGGATGAGTAGTGGATGAGTTGGTCCGTTTGTATGTTAGGCTGATAAGTAGTCCATCATAACACACACGATAATCATAACATTGACAAGATGAGATGTAAATAAAACGCACATATGTATACTTGACAGGCGGCCTCCACAACAATAACAAACAGTCGGGCCGCGTCGCACGATCACTCACAACAACAACATCAGATAAAACTCCAAAGTTCACGTCGCTTTAACTCCAAGAGGTGGTGGGTATTGATTGGGGGTGGGTAGGTGGGGGGGTGGCCGTACACAGGAACGCACGTACACACACACACGCACACGAGGCTAGGGGTGTGAGGGTGGACGTCACGGCGTGGTGGTGGTGCGAACCCGACTGAACACACGTTACACTACGAACCTCAGAGAGTGAGAGTCCCGCCGCATGACCCAGTGCCGACCCTGCCTGGCCCTACCTCACCCTGCCTCGTATTGTCTCACCCTGTTTCATCCTATACTTTATTCTGTCTAGTACTGTCTTACTCTCTCTAGTACTGTCTCAACCGGTTTTATCCCGGGTGGTCATGCTTGGACATGTCTCAAGTCTTGCTTTGCTGACCTTGCCAGGCCTGCATGTCTGCTGACCTTGTCTGGACCACTCGGAGCCTGCCTCACTCTACCTCACACACACTAGGTCACACTACCAACCCTACTTCACTTTGCCTCATACACATTAGGTCACACTCTACCAACCCAGCCTCACACACTCAAGGTCACACTCTACCAACCCAGCCTCACACACTCAAGGTCACACTCTACCAACCCTGCCTCACACTCAAGGTCACACTCTACCAACCCTGCCTCACACACACAAGGTCACACTCCTCTACCAACCCTGCCTCACACACACAAGGTCACACTCTACCAACCCTGCCTCACACACACAAGGTCACACTCCTCTACCAACCCTGCCTCACACACACAAGGTCACACTCTACCAACCCTGCCTCACACACACAAGGTCACACTCTACCAACCCTGCCTCACACACACAAGGTCACACTCTACCAACCCTGCCTCACACACACAAGGTCACACTCTACCAACCCTGCTTCACACACACAAGGTCACACTCTACCAACCCTGCCTCACACACACAAGGTCACACTCTACCAACCCTGCCTCACACACACAAGGTCACACTCTACCAACCCTGCTTCACACACACAAGGTCACACTCTACCAACCCTGCCTCACACACACAAGGTCACACTCTACCAACCCTGCCTCACACACACAAGGTCACACTCTACCAACCCTACCTCACACACTCAAGGTCACACTCTACAAACCCTGCCTCACATCACCATGCCAAACCTCTCAACTCAACTCAGTACCTGACACGAGACACACCTGACTAACTTCCCTCAAGCTTCCTCTTCCAACCCATGAGGCAGGTGTTGCAGTTGTCAGTCATAGAAGGGATACTGATTGCTCCAAACTATGCAACACAACATACTATTTCCTCCCTATCAACATAATACTGGGGTAGTTTTGTTACCTGGCATAGCTTGGAGGAATCAGTAGCAATCCGATATGACCACAGCAAAATATACAATATATACAATATATAAAATGACACAATGGAACGGGAGAAGAAAATCCATGTGACATGAAAACTCACCTGGTGGTAATAATTAGATAATCGATGATCACTTCACAAATTAATTAAAACTTAATTAATTAAAGCATAGGCATGAATTGTTAGTTGGAGGTGGATGAAATGAAAACTGAAAACTAAAATGTGATAATTATATTACACGAAAAGGGAAAACTAAATGAAATCTAAAATGAAACTAAAATTTAACTAAAATTATCGCCAAAAAAATAAATAATAACTTACGCAAAACGAGGAAAATAAAATGAAAAAATGAGAACATAAAAATATAATGAAACCAAATTAAATATTAGTCGTCTTCTAAAGTATAAGTGTTGTCAATTATTGTACATTTTGATTATTGTATTGTGCAACTGATTCCTCCAAACCATTCCAGGCAACAAGACACCATTATATATATTTTAATTGGTTCTGATTCCTGACATACTTAGGAGGAATAATTTTTAATGATAGACAACAATACATATCGTAACCAAACGTAACTTAACCTAACTGTATCTTATCTAACCTTACCTAACCTAACCTAAAAGAAACTAACCTAACCTAATCTAACATTATCTGTGCCTACCTTACCTAACCTAACCGAAATAAACCAAACCTAACCTAACCTAACCTAACCTAACATCCACAAAACTACAAGGAAAAAACTGTAACCCAAGAATCACGTTATATAATTGTAAGTGTTTTAATAGACATGGTTTGGTTAGATGGGTCCTGTTGTCAGTGAATCGGAAGCTACTTATTTCTGCAAACTATACAACAGTACAGTATGACATAAAACAGGTGGCTGGAGTGTTGGAGCTTTTTTGACATTCTGTTTGGAGGAATAATGAACTATACCAATATTTTATGTGTGTGTGTGTGCGTGAGGGACTGCTTGTTTGTTTGTGTGTGTGTGAGAGGGAGTGTGTGTGTGTGTGTGTGTGTGTGTGTATGTGTGTGTGTGTGTGTGAGTGGAGTGTTTGTTTGTGTGTGAGAGTGTTTATGTGTCTCTGTGTGTGTGTGTGAAGGAGTGTGTGTGAATAAGTGTATGTGTGTGTGTGTGTGAAGGAGTGTGTGTGTGTGTGTGTGAGTGGAGTGTTTGTTTGTGTGTGAGAGTGTATATGTGAATAAGTGTGTGTGTGAAGGAGTGTGTGTGAAGGAGTGTGTGTGTGTGTGTGTGAGTGGAGTGTTTGTTTGTGTGTGAGAGTGTTTATGTGAATAAGTGTGTGTGTGAAGGAGTGTGTGTGAATAAGTGTGTGTGTGTGTGTGTGTGTGGAGTGTTTGTTTGTGTTAGAGAGTGTTTATGTGTGTGTGTGTGTGTGTGTGTGTGTGTGTGTGTGTGAGAGAGTGTCTATGTGTGTGTGTGTGTATGTGTGTGTGTGTGTGTATGTGTGTGGAGTGTTTATGTGTGTGTGTGTGTGTTCCTTTTAAGATTTATTTAGGCCTAAGAGCTCCTCCCATACCCACCGACCTTGGCCCAGTCCACCCTCACTATAAACACACACACACACACACACACACACACACACACACGTCATCCTCCCATAGGTTAATGTGTTTTACAACCTTCCTGGTCCTTCAGTTGTTTACATTGTGTCTACTTACTTGCTGTTGTTTACTTCAATCTTTGTTTACATTCTCTTCCCTTCAATTTAATTTTTCCCTTAAAGGTTTTTACTCATCAATATTACACTTTCTCTTTCTCTTTAATTTTACTTGATCTCTCTCTCTCTCTCTCTCTCTCTCTCTCTCTCTCTCTCTCTCTCTCTCTCTCTCTCTCTCTCTCTCTCTCTCTCTCTCTCCATTCATTCATCACTGACTATCTATCCATCCATTATTCAATTCTACTCGCATCCCTCTTCCCTCCCTCCTCACTTTGATCACTCCATTAAACCACACATCCCTCTACACACACACACACACACAAACACACACACAAACACACACACACACTCTCTCTCTCTCTCTCTCTCATAGTTGCTCCTCCTACCTTCCCTCATTACTTACCTCCTCCTCCTCCTCCTCCCCCTGTCTCTCTCTCTGTCTCCCTTTCCCTCTCCCAGTCCTTGTATTATATCTCTACCCTTGCCCCCCTTTTCCACTCCTCCTTCCCTACCTCTTTTTTTCAGTCTCGTTGCCCCCTCCCCATCTTTAAAACCCCCTCAGTTTCCCTCTTTATCTCTTCCTCCCCCTCAGACTACCTACATTTTACCCCCCTCCCCTAGCCCCCCCTCTCATACCCCCAATCAATGTCCCCTCCATCATTCTCTCCCTCCATATATATCCCCCTTCAGTCTCCCTCCATTATTGCCCCCCAAGCCCCCCTTTCCCTCCCTACATAATATATATCCCCACTCAGTCTCCCTCCATTTCTCCCCCCCAGCCCCCCTTCTCTTACCCCCTAGTCCCCCCCTACCCTCCCTCTCCTACTCCCCTACCCTCCCTCTCCTACCCCCCTAGTCCCCCCCCTGCCCCCCTCTCCTACCCCCCCATCACAGCGTCCTTGGGCCTGACACAGTTCCTGGCTCAGTCTTCCGCGGGAAAGTGAGGGTGAATGACCGAGTGAAGGGTGGTGGCCTCAAAACACCCCCCTCACCCCTCACCCCACTCATCATCCTTCTACTCACTCCCCCCCTCACCCCTCACCCCTCTCATTCTTGTACTCACCTCTCCCCCTCATCGTTCTACTCACTCCCCCTCCCCTCCCATCCATCCTCACTCCTTACCACTCCCCTCACCTTCCGTCCCCACCCCACTACATCCATCTCCACCTCACACCACTCACTCCCCTCTCATTCCCTCTCCATTATACCATATTTCCATCCCACCCAACCGACTCATTTTCCCTCCCCCCCTTCTATCCAATGCTCTGACCCCCTCCCCATTTCTATATTGGTCTCCCCCCTACTTTCCCCTTCATTACTCGTCTGACCCCCCCCCCTATCCATTTATCTCGCCCCCTGATAAATATTCATACCCCTACTCCCCGATTTAGCCTGACCCCAACATTTCCCCTCTTCTTCTAACCCCTCCTCTCCCCTCTTCTTCTAACTCTTCATTCTCCCCTCTTCTTCTAACCCCTCCTTCTCCCCTCTTCTCCCCCATCTGACCTGACCTGGCCCCTCCCTCTCCACCAAGCTGACTGACTCACTGACCTTCCCTTGCTTATGCTCTGGGCCCCCTTGACCTGACCCTCCCTGCATTGCCATCCCTGACCTACACTGACCTTTCCTTATGCATGCTTCCCCTACCCACCCACCTACCTACCTACCTACCGTCACTCTGGCTTACCCCTTCCTTACCTTATGATTTTCTACAAGCCTATCCTTACCTTAGTCAATGCTTTACCTATCCTACCTTTGCCCTAGCCTACATTCATTTACCCTAGCCTACTCTTACCCACTTGCCTTATCTTAACCTTGAGCAATACTGTTATACTACTCTCTCCTTGCCTCATTGTCCTCACCCTGTCCTACCTTTCCCTTACTCTAACTAATATACCCCGTTCATGTGTGTTTATTTTCGCCTATCCATTTTTTCGTCTATCCATTATCCTCCATATTTATAGCCTCCTTATCCATCACCTATCCTCACCTAGCCCAATTAAGGTTACCTGTACGTCATCACCTTCACCTGTAGCTTGAGTCTATACCCAGTGTACAGTCGTGGACAATAATAAATACAATCCACTTTGGGGTGATTCATGATAAGTTTGAACAGATTTATATGTTTTAGTTTAAATTGTTGTTTTTGTTCTCTTTCACAGTTTATAATGTTTTTTTTTTTTCATTTATATTTTTCCCTACTTATTATCTTTGTCATTATTGTCGTCTTTGTTTTCTTTCATAATATTACTGCAGTTGTTTTTATGTTCCTATATTTACTCTTATTAATTTCCCACCATGTATGTATGTATGTATGTATGTATGTATGTATGTATCTGATAACTTCATGGTGTTGGTTGGTTGGGGTTTGTATTAAAGGTAAATACAGAACTTTAATAACATCAACAATCTTCCCTATCTTTTTTTTTTTTAACCTATAATATATCTTTTCGTTTCTCAAATTACTCTCACTTCCAAATATCATCTTACTCGCTAATTTCTTTCACACTACTGTACTCTCACTCTCATACTACTATCACACTCATATAAGCCCCCTTTCCTTTCCTCTCGCATATTCAGCTACACTCTCACTTTCATACATCACCATTTCCGTCTCTCCGTCTCTCTCTCTCTCTCTCTCTCTCTCTCTCTCTCAAATATTATGGCCATTTAAAACCCTTCATCACAATCCTTCCTTCCCCTACCTTTCACACACAAATGAATTCACTTTCACACCTGCCCTACCAATCAAATTCACACAACTCTTACTTTCATCCGAATTACTGTACTCTTTCACACCTCTTTACACTCTCAAGCCTCATCATTATTCACACATCACTTTCACTCTTCGCCTGTCTCCCTCTCACTTTCACTATCCGTAATACGCAAGGGGAAAAAATTGACGCATACCTGTGAATTGGCGTATAATGAAATGAAAGTGTGTTAGTAGATTCATGTAAGTATGCATTCGAATGTCTATACGGATGAGTGCATGTTTGTGTGTGTGTGTGTGTGTGTGTGTGTGTGTGTGTGTGTGTGTGTGTGTGTGTGTGTGTGTGTGTGTGTGTGTGTGTGTGTGTGTGTGCTACAAACTTACGTATAGGCTACTTATCTCTTTCTACACACACACACATACAAACACACGCACTGAAACATAAACACAGAAAAAAACAACCCGCACACAATCACAACATATACAAATACACGCACGCACGCATGAACAGACTCAGAGCTACCCACATACGTACATACATACATACCCGCATGCAAACACGTACTGTATACAATGAAGGACAAATGAAACAGACACACCTGAAACGGGGCCCCTCACTGAGCATAGGGTATAGGATGAAACTTTATGTGAATATTGTAGAAGCGACGGGAGGGATGTTTGTAGTGTGTGTGTGTGTGTGTGTGTGTGTGTGTTTCATGTTTCGGCAGCTGTGCAACGAAGGACAAGAGCCGTGTCGTCGATTGATGTGTTGCGAGAATGACTTACATACATACATACAAACAAACAAACAAACAAACAAACAAACAACAACGATCGAAAAATAGCACTGAAACTCATCAAAACAAAACGAGTACATTGAGTTTCGACATGTTTTATTTTTACCAACCCAACAACAACAATCATTTTACTCAACAATTTCCTGGATATCCTACAACATGTTCTCGTCTTCCTTCATTGGCTACCAGACCACCACAAGATTTTATACCTGGGAGTGAGAGGTTACAGATGTCTGGCGTATTGTATTGTATTGTATTGTATCGTATTGTATCGTATCGTATTGTATTGTATCGTATTGTATTGTATTGTATTGTTTTGTTGGGGGTTGGAGGTGAGTTGTTTGGCCACCAGATGACTCTCTTTACTTACACACACACACACACACACACGCTTACAACTCATGACGTCATCAGAGGAGGAATTACACACTCTATACTTTCCTCCTCCTACTTGTAATAAACACACACACACACACTTCTCTCTCTCTCTCTCTCTCTCTCTCTCTCTCTCTCTCTCTCTCTTAAGAAAACATATTCACAGTAAATTAGTGTTATTTTGCATTTTTTCTATATTTTGTAAATCTTCTTTCCTCTTCTCCTTCTTACTCTTTAACCTGTCCCTACCCCTTCCTCCCTTCCCTCCCCCCTTCCCCCCTCCTCCCCTCCCTCTATCTATGCACCCCTTCTCTCGTCGCTAAATGAAAGTGAAGGTGAATGACCGAGCAGGAGAAATTGATAAAAATGACGAGAGGAGAGGGAGGAAGGGAGAAGGGGAAGGGGGGGAAAGTAGGGTAGAAGGACGGGGAGGAAAGGGAGGAGGAGGAGGAAAGGGAGGAGGGAGAGAGGAATGAATGAGTACATGACGAAGGAATGAATTTAGAAAGTAGGGAAGGGAGAAACAAAGGAATGGAAATTGAAATTGATGCAAGAAAAATGAAAATGGGAAGAGGGAGGTTGTAAGTGCAATGGAAATCAAGAAGGAAAAGCAAGGACAGGGCAGGGACTGAATAAAGAGAGAGAGAGAGAGAGAGAGAGAGAGAGAGAGAGAGAGAGAGAGAGAGAGAGAGAGAGAGAGAGAAATGGCTGTGTAAGTCAGACAGTATGAAAGGGAAACAAAGACACATAGAGTGAAATAATAAATAATAAGAACAATAAATGAAGGAGGGTAAAAAGAGTAAATAAAGACAAAAGAAAAGACAAGACAGGATAAAAAATGAAATGGAAAAACTCAAAACGGTAATTAATGGATGGAAGAGGATAGAAAAAAGGGGAAAGAGAAAAATTTAATATGATACAAAAAAAAAAAAAAAAAAAAGAAAAGAAAAGGGATAAAATGTAAACGGTAAATACTTTAAAATAACAACAATCAACAAGACGGATGTGGTTATGTAGGTCAAATGTTTGTTATACATCGGGTAGGAAATGAATAAGAAATGTGACTGACATGTACGGTAGTGACTGAGGTGTTAGAAGTGTAAAATGAAGTGAAGGTGAAGTGAAGTGTATATTATGGTTAAGGGGGTGCGGGAGTAGGGGGACAGGCTTGAGGGGTGGGGAGTTTGGGGTGTGTGGGAATAGGGGGACAGTCTTGGGGTAGGTAGAAAGCCTGTAACCTATTCCCGCACCCCCCCAAGTCCCCCCCCAAGCCTGTCCCTCTAGTCCCCCCCCCAAGCCTGTCCCCCCTATTCCCGTACCCCCTTAATTAAAGTACTGGTGGATGTTGAGGGTTGAAGAGGTTGAAGTGTTGGGTTGTGAAGTGAAAAAAACTGTGAAATGTATATTGGTTAAGTATTGAGGTTGAATTTTGTGGAGAATAAAATGAAGTAAAGGTGTGAATGAGTGAAATTATGTTTGATGATGTGTGAAGGAGTGAAATGCATAAGACTGTATCTGCATTAATGAAAGTGTGTGTGTGTGTCCGTGTTGAATGGAAATGGATGCATGTGATTAAAAGGAAAGAGTGTGAAGTGTGAGTTTGTTGAGTAATGAGGGTAGTAGTGTGTGTGAATTGTAGTTAGGTGATGTGTGTGTGTGTGTGTGTGTGTGTGTGTGTGTGTGTGTGTGTGTGTGTGTGTGTGTGTGTG
>JAWZYT010006816.1:22500-32717 GCA_034508575.1 Petrolisthes manimaculis
TGTCTTCTATTACTTATTCGTGTTTTCACTTTCTTTTCAGGTCACTTTCTCTTCTTCTATACTCTTCCTTATTCTTGTCTCCTATTTCATTTCACTTAACTTTCTCTTCTATACTTTACTTTATTCTTGTCTTCTCCTTCTCTTCAATAAATTCTCTCTTCTATTCTCTCGTATTTACTTTTTCTCTTCTCAAACTCTGAAGGTAAGATATAATTCCCCCAAACAACGAAAATTATCTTTGTGTCTTAGTCGCAGAATCTAATAAATATAAAAGGATATAAAATGTTCAGTCAAATTATAAGCCCCCTGATAAATACATACATATATACATAGATATAAACCCGAGTGCTACAAATTCCTACATATTTTGCATTATAATCAAATATGCTGGTCGTAAATACAATACAGTAAATCCCTAATATTATCAAAGCGCAATTAATTATACAGTAACTATCAAACTATATAAAAAATAATAATATACAGTAACTATAAAAAACAAAACAAGGACAGATACAATTCTACTACAACACCAACATCAACCATTACTTAAAGAAACCCTGTGATGTAGTCAGAAAGTTGAAGGTAAAATGAGTCCTTCAATTATTGCCACGAAACACCACCTATTTGGAAGGAGCTTGTGTCATGGTATAGACAGGAGGAATCAGAAGCCTCCAATTCTGATACACGAAATCACAGGGACTTATTTCACTCTTTAACTGCATAAAATAACACACAATAACACACAATAACAGTAAAGTACATCCATCACATAAATAAATAAATAAATAAACATACATCTATAAATTATATTGATAGGGTCGAGGCACATGTAAAACCGAGAGTGAAACGCCAAAAAAAAAAAAAAAAAAAAAAAAAAAAACTTGAGAAAGGGCCAGGGACGAGAGAGGCACCAACTGTCCCACATACAGACTAGTAGGACGACCCCCACCTTCACCCCCTCCCCCATCCTCACCCCCTCACCTTCTCCCCATCCACAACCCACCCGTACCTCCACCCAAACTAACCCTCACTGTAACCCCTCGTTCCGACGCCCTGCTGTGGTTCCCGATGGTTTATTTTACTTTCCCCTGAGAGGTACCTTCATATTCCAACACCCAGGGTATGTTTAGTTCTCCTGGGGATGTGGTAAGTCGAGGAAAATGATCCCTTGTTGGTGTAAAATCCAGCAGGCCATTTCTACCCAGTGAGGACCGGCCAATGACCTGTTGGAGGGATGATGGTATTTGTTGGTTGTATCTACGTCACCAGGAGGAGGAGGAGGAGGAGGAGGAGGAGGAGGAGGAGGAGGAGGGGGTAGAGGAGGAGGAGGAGGAGGAGGAGGGGGTAGAGCAGTAGAAATAGGAGTAGGAATACAAAGGAATACAGAGGGCATTCAAACAGTAACAGACCTACTTGTACTTACGAGGAATAGGAGGAGGAGGAGGACGTGGAGGAGGAGGAGGACGTGGAGGAGGAGGAAGAGGAGGAGGGGTAGTCATTAATAATACACTTTTTGGTACATATGGTACATTGGGAGGGGGTGCAGGGCCACGATTCCTCCAAAGTAAGCCAGGAAACACCACCAGGTTAATTAAAAACATTATAATGGTGGTGACCCGTTGCCTGGATTAGTTGGAAGGAAATCAGTTTGCTCCAAAATGACCAAACCCCATCACTATTATACATTATTATATTTCCTCCTCAACACCAATAAATATAAACTCCAATAGTTTGTAAATAACACATGAAGGAGGAATCTAGTCTTACCTAAATTTTTCCTACTTACTGTACACTTGCGTAATACATAAAAGAGACCAAAACTGACGTGTAATTAAGAATCATTTATCTGACTAAAACCTAAATGATATTATGTTACTTGTCTCTTTAACTATGACTTTCCTTTCCGTCATCTAAACCTTTATTCATTGAACTCTTTGTTATTTCGTTGTAAATCACGTCAGTTGTTTTGAAAGGATTACACACATACATACATAATCTAACTCTTTGATTGTGGATTGTGAAGAAAGTGTTCCCTGTAACAAGTAAAATCTCTTAGTGTTTGCCAGAGCCTTGTAGTAACACATTAACTGTTAAAGGAGGGTGAAAACAAATAATCTATATATATAACTATGAAAGTGGGTTATAAATCAGTGGACATATATATTACTTAACAACTGTATTAATGTTATGATAATCTAACTTTATCTTTGTACATATTCGATTCCCTTTGTAATTTAAAATGTTATTACAGTTATTAATTAATTGAGTCAAACTGCAGTTGCAATTTGTACTTTGTAAACGTGAATAACTGGACAATATATAGAAAATATAAAGTATTTACTATACTATCTTCATTTTATAAAATCATATTATGATAGATTTTTGTTATTTATTACTATCGATACAGCCTACATAATAACAACAGTATTTATAGTAATAGTGAGAAAGTAATCAAAGTACTGAATAAAATAATAATAATAATAGCCTCACTGAGAGAGAGAGTGAGTAAATGAACCACCTGCGCCATCTATGGAGAATTTTCTCTACTACACTGCACGTATTTACAACGGTGCAACCAAAATAATCTACCAATGTAAACAAGCACACCCGAACTGTCCATCCACTCTCACCATCACATCAAAACACAACCCTACACACTGGTACGGGTAATGTGTTGTTTATATAGAGTTGTAAGGGTAATAAAGGAGTAGTTGTATGCAGCCTTGAAGGACGTGGCATCTGTGTGGCAGGCGTAGGCGGGACCAAAGGAGTTCACCGACCCCCACACCACTGACACACTTTTGGCTACCGGGGTTTTACTTTCGTTGCTCGTTTCCCCACTCCGTCCCTGCCCCCCCTCTCTCCTCCCTCTTCTCTCCCCACTCCGTCCTAGTCCCCTCTTCTCTCCCCACTCCGTCCCAGCTCCCTCTCTCCTCCCTCTTCTCTCTCCACTCCATCCATGTCCCCTTTCTCTCTTCTCTCATTACTTCGTCCCTGTCCCCTCTCCCCCTTCTCCCTCCACTCTGTCCCTGCTCCTTCCCCTCCCTTCCTACGCTCCTTCCCCTTCCCATCCCTCCCCACGTCCCTGCCCCTGCCCCTTCTCTCTCCCTCCCTCCCTCCCACCCTGTTTCTCTCTATCTCCCTCCTTTCCTCCCCACTCCCCAATGAGTCCCTGCTGTTCCCTTCCTCCTTACCCCTTTTATCCATCCCCACCACTTCCCTTCCCCACTTCCCATCCGTCCCCACTCATTCTTTGTCCTCACCCCCCCAATTTACCCTCCCATTCCCTGTACCCACCTCCTACTCTCCCTGTCCTTTTTCCCTTTCTCCCTACCCCTCCCTTCCTCTCCACCTTTATCCTGTACTCCTTTGCTATCCTTTCCTTCAACACGTAGTCTAGATTAGCGTAGTTAATAAACAGATAACCTACTAGGCCACTATGGGACTCCTGTTGCCTGTACTTCCTTTGTATTCCTTTGTATTCTCTTCCCCCACCCCAAATTCTCACCTCATCACCCTTCCCTTTCCCTCCTCTCTCACCACTTACGTCCTTCACTCCCAAACAACACATCGTTAATTAGCAAAGGGGCATTCTAACTTTATGTCATTACAACCAATTACTCAAAGACGACATTACTTTTGTTTTGTTTTTCTTGCGGGCGAATTGGAAATCTACCAATCCTTCAAATAAGTCTTAAAAAAAAAAAAAAAAAAAAAAACAGATCCTTCTTTAAACACGTATAAAGAGGAGGTGTGTACAAATGACCATATAACTAATCTGGTATGCCGGTATAGTTTGAAGGAGGTAGTCAGTGAGTCAGTGAGTCAGTCAGTAGCTCTCAAAATTAGTCCCATTCTAATTAGTAAACAAAGGAAGCCTGTCACCAAAACACCAACCAAGCCTAATTCCTCCTTCTTTCTTGTTTGTGTTCAGGTAGACGAGGACTTTTACTAGGCATGACCGTAGCTGAGGAGGACTAGAAAAAAATAGAAACTTTCTCCTTCACCTGCATCACTAAAGAGAAGAGGTCATAAAGCGCCAGAAAAACGGTGATAGAGAGGTGAGACAGCAAGCAGAGAGAAAAAGAAAAAAAAGAGGGACAGTTGAAGAATTAAAAGCTAGTGACTGCATGGAGGAAGGAAGGGAAAGTAAGTAATGACGAAAGAGTGGGGGAAGTGAAAATGTTATACGGGATTACTATGGTGACGTCATGATAAACAAACACAAGAAGAGAGATCAACCACCTGTGCTGCCACTCGTCAATATCGGATATATGAGGAACTACAAGGAATTTAATATACTTCATTATATTTATTTTTATATGCTTACTATAGTTCCTGGACCTATAGTGGTGGAAAACAGAGTAAGAAAATAATGAAATGAAAGGAGGGGGGGGGCAGTGAAGGAGAATTAAATGAAGAATAAAATGAACGGGGATGGGGGGGAAGGAGAATGAAATGACGGGTTGGTGGTAGTGAAGGAGTTTGTAAAGAAATGAGGATAGGAAATATGTGTGTGTGAGAGAGAGAGAGAGAGAGAGAGACAGAGAGGGAGAGAGAAAGAGAAGGACAAAGGGAAACACAGGCATATAATTATGTACAAGGAAATGAAAAAACAAACAAACAGAGACAGGGATGGAATGAATGAAGTTGTTAAGAAAATAGTAATAAATAGAGTGTAATGAAAGGGGAATGATAGATAGGGGTTGGGGAAGGAAGGAAGGAAGGAAGGAAAGAAGGAAGGAAGGAAGGATAAAGAAAGGAAGGAAGGAAGGAAGGAAGGAAGGAAGAAAGGAAGGCAGTCAGGTCTATAATAATATTATACAGTACTATGAATCCTCCCAAACTATGCCATGAAACAAATCACCTAAATACTACTCCAAGGGGATGTGTTTCGTGATATAGTTTTGGAGGATTCAGTAGCCCTCCAAAAAGAAATAAAAAATAATAATAATAAAAAAAAAAGGATCGAGACTGAAGGTACAGAAGAATGGGGGTAATGGCCTCGTGGGGGGGGGGGGTAGGGGGAATGGGGGGGGAGGGGGGGTAAGGAAGAATGGCAGGGTGAATATGTGTGTGTGTTTCAGTGTCTGTATGTGTGTGTGTGTGTTTGTTTCATTGTCTGTGTGTGTGTTTCAGAGTGTCTGTATGTGTGTTTGTGTCATTGTGTGTGTTAATGTGTGTGTTTGTGTACGTCTGTGTGTGTGTTTTTCAAAGTGTCTGTATGTGTGTGTTATTTCATTGTGGGAGTTTCAATGTGTGTGCTGATGTGTGTGTGTGTGTGTGTGTTTATACAGTACATGTGTGTGTGTGTGTGTGTGTGTGTGTGTGTGTGTGTGTGTTTAGAGTTTGGCTAATAACACCTAAGATGAGAGGTCGTCAAGGTACGAGTATCGTGTGTGTGTGTGTGTGTGTGTGTGTGTGTGTGTGTGTGTGTGTGTGTGTGTAGGGTACAACTTAGGTACAGTACAAAACACACTAAAGAGGACATTTTGCGTCATTCTGTATCCACCTTCACACCCACACTACCATTATCTCAGAGTTACCATTACTACCATTAACATACTACCATTATTAACACCATTTCTACCATCAACACATTACTATTATCTTACAGAGAGAGAGAGAGAGAGAGAGAGAGAGAGAGAGAGAGAGAGAGAGAGAGAGAGAGAGAGAGAGAGAGAGAGAGAGAGAGAGAGAGAGAGAGAGAGAGAGAGAGAGAGAGAGAGAGAGAGAGAGAGAGAGAGAGAGAGAGAGAGAGAGAGATTTGCCACTACAGAAAACGTTACTAAGTTAAGTTTGTTTGAGGTGAAACTTAAAATTATTATATTCGTACGGTTATGGGGGCAATTTTCCCCAGTGTTGGTTGGGGCTTGTACTAAACGCAAAACAAAATAATTAATAAAATATACGTTTAGCTTTTATTATATTTATTTTTATTATTATTATCATTATTATTATTTTTACTATTATTATTTTTTTTATTATTATTATTTTGTATATTATGAAAGACTGTGTTCCTGTTTTCCCTTTCTTAATTAAAATTGTTACTCTTATTTTCCCATTAAAAAATAATTAAATTTATCTATCATCAACATCCAGATAATTGGAGGTTAGCGAGTCCTTCATATATTGCCACGAAACACACACACACCTATATTGAAGGAGCTTGTTTGTTTCGTGGCATTGTCAGGAGGAATCAGAAGCCTCCACTATTCATACACGAACGATCACAAGTATTGGTTGGGACTTGTACGAAAGGTTAATAAAGAAAACTTGATAAAATACATACTCACCTCAACTCAGTGATGCCTGTTTGTTTGTTTGTTCGTTTGTTTGTTTCCCTTCTTGCTGCTCTTGTTTATATTTTGCCTCATAAATAAAACAACTCACACACACACTCTTACCTGAAAGAGGAGAAATTATAATTATTACCGGGTAGTTTGTAAAATATAGGATACAATAAATACACATTTTTATATGCTTATAATATTGCAACTTACACAATATAACAATATAATTATTACCGTATATATTTTTAGAAGTAAATCCTATTGCAACATATACAATTTATATAAATATGGAAATATATAAAGAAAAAAAAATACTGTAAGCTGTGAAAAAGAACAAAAACTATGATAACAAAACAACATTATAAGCTGTGAAAGAACAAAAACAATAATAATAATAATAAAATTGTACAGTACATGGGGAAGGAAAAGCCCCACGACCGAGTCCCTTGAACACCTTGAGCTCAGCCTATGTTAGTTATCCATACCAGACTCTAGAGAAAACTGTATTGGTCTGTAGAAAACGTCCAGGTCTGGCTAGATATTAGGGGAGACACCACTATATTCCTCACACTACCTTATCAAAGTAAATAGCGTTCCCCTCCCCCCATTTCCCTTCTCCTCCTCTTTACCCCCCTTCCTCCTCCTTCTTCTTCTCCTCCCTTACTTCTCTTGTTTCTTTTTACCCCCATTCCTTCTCCTGCCCCTTACTTCTATTCCTCCTCCTCCTCCTTCTCCTGCTCTCTCCCCCTTCCTCCTCCTCCTCTTTCCCCTCTCCCTCCTCTCCCCCCACTTCCATCTCTTCTCCTCACCCCACCCTCCTCCTCCTCCTCCTCCTCTTTTCTATAGGCCTAAGGTAAGGTAAGATATATGATGTTGGTGATATAAATGCCTTCTTCTACCACACATCGACCCTCCTCTTCCTTTTCCTCCTACTCCTCATTCTCCTCCATTTAATTATCTTCCTCGTCAGTCTCCATTTCCTTCTTCTTCTTTTTCCTCTTCCTCCTTCCCTTCATTCTATCTATATTGTCTTCATTAATGTTCATCTCTCTTAACCAAATTAAACTAATCAAAGGTGTATACAGTATTTAATATCAGGTAACTGTGTCTTAAGGAACAAATACATACACCGACCAGCATCATCCATTTAGGTAAAACTGAACGTGTGTGGGGCGAAAAACGGCCTGAACTGGATGGAGGCTCTGCATGGAAAAAAAAAAAAAAAAAACCGGCCTCAACCGTTGCCGTGGAATATGTCGCCGACGGATTTTTTGAGTCAGGCGGCTTGACCGTGTGTAGGTACAGTTGCCTCAGAGTTTAGAGAAAAAAAAACGGATATCTTTTTTTTGTATTATAACCCGGAAGTGGTATGTATCTATTATTTACCTACTAGAATGTCTAGAAAGGGTGACACACACACACACACTAACACACACTAACACACACACACACACACACACCCACCCACACACACACACACACACGCAGGTACCCGAGTCAAGGCACTTCCAGGAATGGTCTCCGGTGTGTGTGTGTGTGTGTGTGTTCGTGGAAGAGGTGAGCTAAAGAACACAAAGGACATTTAAAGAGCCTGTGATGTTGCCGAGTAAATTAAAGTCCACCAATTGCTCCAAACTTTGCCACGAAACGGATTCCCTTGATATTGATGCTGTCATTTGGATGTTTTGGAGGAATTCGTAGTCTCCCAGTTGGTATGTATATATGTATGGATGTATTATGCAACCTGTGTTTATATCAGGTACTATACATATCTCCAGCTTATGTATGTATGTATGTAAATTATCATCATCATTAAACCCGTATGTATGTCTGTCTATCTTTATGTATGTAACTTAGTATCATCATTTGACCTGTATGCATGTATGTATGTATGTATGTATGTATGTATGTGGAAGTAAGAGGGGTAAGATGGTTGGAAAAGGGCAAAGTTTTCCTGAGTAGCAAAATTAATCCAGTTTTATGTTTAGCTAATTATATCAAACACATTCATTCAGACTCATAATATTGGGAAAGAGGAGGAGGAAGAGGAGTAGAAGGAAGAGGAAGAGTAGAAGGAAGAGTAGGAGGAAGAGGGAGAAGAGGGGGAAGAAGAGGAAGAAGAGGAGGGAGAAGAGTAAAAGGAAGAGTAGAAGGAAGAGGGAGAAGAGGGAGAAGATGGGAAGGATGGAGGAAGAGGGAGAAGATGGGAAGGATGGAGGAAGAGGGAGAAGAGGGGGAGGATGGAGGAAGAGGAGGAAGAAAAGGAGAGAGATGCAAGATATCGTCATCTCTCTCTCTCTCTCTCTCTCTCTCTCTCTCTCTCTCCTCTCTCTCTCTCTCTCTCTCTCTCTGTACTCATTTTCCTCCCTCATCTCCCTCTCGCTTCTCACTTTCCTCTTTCACCTCACACTTCCACCCTCACCCTCCCACGCCTCTCTCTTGCTCTCATGGAATATGTATCTTTCCCTTCTGAGTTCCATTCCCTGTTCTCTCTCACTTTTCATCTCTCTCTTTCTCTCTCTCACTCTATGTATGTACTTTTCTACCAACCGCCCTCGCTCCCTATGTATATATGTATGTATGTATGTCTGTATGCACTTGGTGAATATGTGTGTATGTATTTATGTATGTATTTTATGGGTAAAGAGAAAGCATGGCAAAATGACCACCTTCATGAAAATACTTGAATAATCAAGAACAAATAAATAACTTTCCATAAAATTAAACTCATATTAACATACAAGCATTTTGAAGGTGTACATATAACAAAATGTCATAACTTAAGGAGGAATAACACAACATACATAACATAACATAACATAAGCTAACATAAGCGAACGTAACCTAACCAATCCAAATCTAACCTAACAAAATCAAACATAACATATTTTATTCTAACCTAACCTACCCTAATCTAACAAAAACAAAAACTAACCTGACCTGACCTGACCTGACCTAACCTAACAGAGGACGGTATAGGTCACTCCATAATCTATCAGTTTATCGATGTATTTGTGTAGATTAGAGCGTCTTGATTCCTCCAAAGTATGCCAGGAAACAGGTCCAGTGAACAACAACAATAATAATAGTGTCCTGTTGCTTCGTATAGTTTGGAGAAATAATTTGCTCCAGATTTATTAACACTTTACTAATTCAGAGAGAGAGAGAGAGAGAGAGAGAGAGAGAGAGAGAGAGAGAGAGAGAGGAGAGAGAGAGAGAGAGAGAGAGCGAAATGAAGAGTGAGTGAGTGAGTGAGTGAGGGTTGAAGCGGGTACCACTCTCTCTCTCTTTCTACTATTGATCCAAAGTGAAGGTCAATGCCAGCAGGAGAATGACCTCTCAGCCCCGCCCACCTCACACCTCATGACACACACATACACACACACTTTGACTCTCACACACAAACCTCATGACACACACATACACACACACTTTACGACTCTCACACACAAACCTCATGACACACCACACATATACACACACACTTTATGACTTTCACACACAAACCTCATGACACACACATACACACACACTTTATGACTCTCACACAAACCTCATGACACACACATACACACACACTTTATGACTCTCACACAAACCTCATGACACACACACATACACACACACTTTATGACTCTCACACACAAACCTCATGACACACACACATTCTTTTTGCCTCGTGTGAGTTGAAGGATTTGCCGATGATTGTGTAGATTGGTTTCTGTGTCTACACTCTTTATCTAGATGACGTTCATCGAATAATTTGCTCTCCTATTTCGATTCCCGATATGAAACACTTTCCATTTATCGGCATTGAAACTCATCTGACACGTTTTAGCCCACCACTGAGACAGCTTATTCACATTATTTTGCATATCTAGACTATGTTCGTCTTAATGGAAGGAATTTACTATTTTTGTGTGG
>JAWZYT010006817.1:0-2500 GCA_034508575.1 Petrolisthes manimaculis
TTTATTTCAATGTCATAAATTTTATTTCGTTTAATTGCAAATCCGTTTCTTTGTTGACATCAGAGAGAGAGAGAGAGAGAGAATTTATGTGTCTGAGTGAGACAGAGACAGAGAGAGACTGTGTGTGTGTGAGACAGAGAGAGAGAGAGAGAGAGAGAGAGAGAGAGAGAGAGAGAGAGAGAGAGAGAGAGAGAGAGAGAGAGAGAGAGAGAGAGAGAAAAAAAATTGTTTAGTGTGTGTGACAAAGAGTGAGTTTCTTTTCAATTATTTTGTCATAGAAAATGTGTTAATTATCAGATATGTATAGGAGAGACTAATTATTTTATTTTAATTTAAAGTGAAATTAATAATAATAATAATAATAATAATAATAATGCTCACTCTTTTTCTTTCACACACATACATACAAACATAAGCACACATACATACAAACATACACAGGTATATATACATACATATACACATACATACATATACACATACATACATACATACATACATACATACATACATACATACATACATACATACATACATACATACACACAAACGGTCCATCTGTTGGGTAGCGGGGCGGTGGGGCAGCGAGGCGGCTGGGCAGCGGGACGGAGCAGCGGGGCGGCAGGGCAGTGGGGCAGCAGGGCGGGGCAGCGGAGCGGGGCGGCGGGGCAGTGGGGCGGCAGGGCGGCGGGGCAGCAGGGCGGCGGGGCAGCGGGGCGGCAACGGGGCGGGGCAGCAGGGTGGTGGGGCAGCAGGGCGGCGGGGCAGCGGGGCGGGGCAGTGGGGCGGCAGGGCTGGACTGCGGGGCGTCAGGGCAGCGGGGCGGCGGGGTGGCTGCGGGACAGCAAGGTGACAGTGGGGCAGCAGGGCGGCGGAGCAGCGGGGCGGGGCGGCGGGGCAGCGGGGCGTGGCGGTGGGTCAGTTGCGGGGCGGGGCAGCGGGGCAGCGGGGCGGCGGGGCAGCAGGGCGGCGGGGCAGTGGGGATGTGGGGCGGCGGGGCAACGGGGCGGGGCGGCAGGGCAGTGGGGCAATTGCGGGGCGGGGCAACGGGGCGGCGGGGCAGCGGGATGCGGGGCAGTGGGGCGGCGGGGCTTGACAGCGGGGTCGCGGGGCAGCGGGGCGGTTCAGCGGGGCGGGGTGGCGGGGCAGCAGGACAGCGGGGCGGCAGGGCAGCGGGGTGGCGGGGCAGCGGTGCGACAGCCGGGCGGCGGCGGGGCAGCGGGGCAGGGCAGTGGGGCGGGGCAGAGGGGCGGGGCGGCAGGGTTGCGGGGCGGTGGGGCAGCAGGTTAGGTTAGGTTAGGTTAAGGGTTAGGTTAGGTTAGGTTAGGTTAGGTTAAGGGTTAGGTTAGGTTAGGTTAAGGGTTAGGTTAGGTTAGGTTAGGTTGGGTTAGGTTAGGTTAGGGGCAGCGGGGCGGCAGGGCGGCGTGGCGGCAGGGCAGTGGGGCGGGGCGGCAGGGCAGTTGCGGGGCGGGGCAGCGGGGCGGCGTGGCAGCGGGGCGGCAGGGCATTGGGGCAGCGGGGCGTGGCAGCGGGGCGGGGCGGGGAGGCGGGGCAGTTGCGAGGCGGGGTAGCGGGGCGGCGGGGCAACAGGGCGGTGGGGCAGCGGGATGCGGGGCAGCGGGGCGGGTCAGTGGGGCGGCGGGGCTTGACAGCGGGGCAGCAGGGCGTCGGAGCAGCGGGGCGGGGTGGCGGGGCGTCGGGGCAGCGGGGCAGGGCAGCGGGGCAGGGCAGCGGGGCGGGGCAGTGGGGCAGTTGCGGGGCGGGGTGGCGGGGCGTCGGGGCAGCGGGGCGGGGCAGCGGGGCGTCGGGGCAGCGGGGCGGGGCAGCGGGGCGGGGCAGTTGCGGGGCGGGGCAGCGGGGCGTCGGGGCAGCGGGGCGGGGCAGTGGGGCGGCGGGGCTGGACAGCGGGGCAGCGGGGCGTCGGGGCAGCGGGGCAGTGGGGCAGGGTGGCGGGGCAGCGGGGTGGCGGGGCAGCGGGGCGGCAGGGCAGCGGGGCGGCGGGGCAGCGGGGTGACAGCCGGGCGGCGGCGGGGCAGTGGGGCAGGGCAGTGGGGCGGGGCAGCGGGGCGGGGCGGCGGGGCAGCGGGGCAGCAGGTTAGGGGTTAGGTTAGGTTAGGTTAGGTTAGGTTAAGGGTTAGGTTAGGTTAGGTTAGGTTAGGTTGGGTTAGGTTAGGTTAGGTTTGGTTAGGTTAGGTTAGGTTAGGTTAGGTTAGGTTAGGTTAAGGGTTAGGTTAGGTTAGGTTAAGGGTTAGGTTAGGTTAGGTTAGGTTAGGTTAGGTTAGGTTGGGTTAGGTTAGGTTAGGTTAGGCTAGGTTAGGTTAGGGGCAGCGGGGCGGCAGGGCAGTTGCGGGGCGGGGCAGCGGGGCGGCGTGGCAGCGGGGCGGCAGGGCATCGGGGCGGCGGGGCGGGGCAACGGGGCGGGGCGGGGATGCGGGGCAGTTGCGAGGCGGGGTAGCGGGGCGGCGGGGCAGCGGGGCAGCGGGATGCGGGGCAGCGGGGC
>JAWZYT010006817.1:7500-22500 GCA_034508575.1 Petrolisthes manimaculis
TAGTCTGCCCCGGTTAGGTCCCGGTAGTCTGTCCCGGTTCTGTTATGTTAGGTTAGGTCCCGGTAGTCTGCCCCGGTTAGGTCCCGGTAGTCTGCCCCGGTAGGCTATGTTAGGTTAGGTCCCGGTAGTTTGCCCCGGTTAGGTCTCGGTAGGTTAGGTTAGGTTAGGTTAGGTTAGGTTAGGTTAGGTTAGGTTAGGTTAGGTTAGGTTAGGTTAGGTTAGTATGCCCCGGTTAGGCTATGTTAGGTTAGGTCCCGGTAGTCTGCCCCGGTTAGGTCCCGGTAGTCTGCCCCGGTTAGGCTATGTTAGGTTAGGTCCCGGTAGTCTGCCCCGGTTAGGCTATGTTAGGTTAGGTCCCGGTAGTTTGCCCCGGTTAGGTCCCGGTAGTCTGTCCCGGTTCTGTTATGTTAGGTTAGGTCCCGGTAGTCTGCCCCGGTTAGGTCCCGGTAGTCTGCCCCGGTTAGGTCCCGGTAGTCTGTCCCGGTTCTGTTATGTTAGGTTAGGTCCCGGTAGTCTGCCCCGGTTAGGTCCCGGTAGTCTGCCCCGGTTAGGCTATGTTAGGTTAGGTCCCGGTAGTTTGCCCCGGTTAGGTCTCGGTAGGTTAGGTTAGGTTAGGTTAGGTTAGGTTAGGTTAGGTTAGGTTAGGTTAGGTTAGGTTAGGTTAGTATGCCCCGGTTAGGCTATGTTAGGTTAGGTCCCGGTAGTCTGCCCCGGTTAGGCTATGTTAGGTTAGGTCCCGGTAGTCTGCCCCGGTTAGGCTATGTTAGGTTAGGTCCCGGTAGTCTGCCCCGGTTAGGCTATGTTAGGTTAGGTCCCGGTAGTCTGCCCCGGTTAGGCTATGTTAGGTTAGGTCCCGGTAGTCTGCCCCGGTTAGGCTATGTTAGGTTAGGTCCCGGTAGTCTGCCCCGGTTAGGCTATGTTAGGTTAGGTCCCGGTAGTTTGCCCCGGTTAGGTCCCGGTAGTCTGTCCCGGTTCTGTTATGTTAGGTTAGGTCCCGGTAGTCTGCCCCGGTTAGGTCCCGGTAGTCTGTCCCGGTTCTGTTATGTTAGGTTAGGTCCCGGTAGTCTGCCCCGGTTAGGTCCCGGTAGTCTGTCCCGGTCCTGTTATGTTAGGTTAGGTCCCGGTAGTCTGCCCCGGTTAGGTCCCGGTAGTCTGTCCCGGTCCTGTTATGTTAGGTTAGGTCCCGGTAGTCTGCCCCGGTTAGGTCCCGGTAGTCTGTCCCGGTCCTGTTATGTTAGGTTAGGTCCCGGTAGTCTGCCCCGGTTAGGTCCCGGTAGTCTGCCCCGGTCCTGTTATGTTAGGTTAGGTCCCGGTAGTCTGCCCCGGTTAGGTCCCGGTAGTCTGTCCCGGTCCTGTTATGTTAGGTTAGGTCCCGGTAGTCTGCCCCGGTTAGGTCCCGGTAGTCTGTCCCGGTTCTGTTATGTTAGGTTAGGTCCCGGTAGTTTGCCCCGGTTAGGTCCCGGTAGTATGCCCCGGTTAGGTCCTGGTAGTCTGCTGTGGTCTAGGTTAGGTTAGGTAATATTACTATTACTACTAATATTACTACTACTACTAATACTACTACTACTAATTCTAATAGGAAGAGGTTAGGTTAAATAAGGCTTGGTTTGGTTAGGCTGTCGAGAAGAAGCCCAAAAAAATTTTTATTTCGCCTCTAAATCCAAAAAATGGCCCCCCCAAGCCCTTGTTTTACCCTCCCCCACCCCACCAACCACCCCGGCGGCTTACGACCTTATATATATTCGACGAAAATCGCCAACACCCCCATTTTAGCCAATCACAACTCACCTTGGGGCTACAAAACTGGGCTACAAAACATTGGTAACACTGCTCTTACCCTTCACACTTGGGCTAGAGGTGGCTAGAAGTGGCTACAACACCATGGCAACACTGCATTTACACATTCGAGTCATTTTCAATTTTCATCTACTATATTGCACACCTTTATACTTCACTTTAATCTACACGATTTTTAAGACTACTATTTCACTTTTAGTACACATTATTCGTTTTCAAGGGCATTATTTTCATTTCATTTCATTGCAAATGTTTCTTTGTTTACATGTGTGTGTGAGAGAGAAAGAGAGAGAGAGTCGTAAGTATAGCCAGAACAAAAGCCTCAATTGGCAATACTACTACTACTACTAGTACTACTACTACTACTACTAATAATAATAATAATAATAATAATAATAATAATAATAATAATAATACAGGTAATAATAGTAGTAATAATAATAATAATGAATAATTTATAATCTATATATCTAATATATAATAGCATGGTGTATGTAAACACGTTTTCTTTAGTGGTAGAAACGGGATAGAAAATGTGTTCAGTTCATCCCTATATAAGTCAGATTTCCCTGCCTGCCTGCCTGCCTACCTGCCTGCCTGCCTCCCTACCTGCCTGTCTGCCTGCCTGCCTGCCTCCCTACCTGCCTGCCTGCCTGCCTGCCTCCCTACCTGCCTGTCTGCCTGCCTGCCTGCCTACCTGCCTGCCTACCTGCCTGCCTGCCTGCCTCCCTACCTACCTGCCTGCCTCCCTACCTGCCTGCCTGCCTGTTAAAACACGTTTTTTGGGCCAAAAAAACGTGTTTTAGCATTTTTTTTGCCTGAAAATTGAAATTTTTCTAGCACAGTACAAATCGCTTCTGAGACCCAAAAAACTTGATTTTTCGGTGTTTTTAGGCTAAATTTGGGATATAGACGGGTATCGAAGATGCATGCACAAATCGACTTTTTGGGCCCAAAAAACGTGTTTTAGCATTTTTTTTGCCTGAAAATTAAAAATTTTCTAGAACAGTGTAGACATGTACAAATCGCTTCTGAGACCCAAAAAACTCGATTTTTTCGGTGTTTTTAGGCTAAATTTGGGATATAAACGGGTATCGAAGATGCATGCACAAATCGACTTTTTGGGCCAAAAAAACGTGTTTTAGCATTTTTTTTGCCTGAAAATTGAAAATTTTCTAGCACAGTACAAATCGCTTCTGAGACCCAAATAACACGATTTTTCGGTGTTTTTAGGCTAAATTTGGGATATAAACGGGTATCGAAGATGCATGCACAAATCGACTTTTTGGGCCAAAAAAACGTGTTTTAGCATTTTTTTTGCCTGATAATTGAAATTTTTCTAGCACAGTACAAATCGCTTCTGAGACCCAAAAAACTCGATTTTTCGGTGTTTTTAGGCTAAATTTGGGATACAAACGGGTATCGAAGATGCATGCACAAATCGACTTTTTGGGCCCAAAAAACGTGTTTTAGCATTTTTTTGGCCTGAAAATTGAAATTTTTCTAGCACAATACAAATCGCTTCTGAGACCCAAAAAACTCGATTTTTCGGTGTTTTTAGGCTAAATTTGGGATATAAACGGGTATCGAAGATGCATGCACAAATCGACTTTTTGGGCCAAAAAAACGTGTTTTAGCATTTTTTTTGCCTGAAAATTGAAATTTTTCTAGCACAGTACAAATCGCTTCTGAGACCCAAAAAACTCGATTTTGGGTGTTTTTAGGCTAAATTTGGGATATAAACGGGTATCGAAGATGCATGCACAAATCGACTTTTTGGGCCAAAAAAACGTGTTTTAGCATTTTTTTTGCCTGAAAATTGATTTTTTCTATAACAGTGTAGACATGTACAAATCGCTTCTGAGACCCAAAAAACTCGATTTTTCGGTGTTTTTAGGCTAAATTTGGGATATAATCGGGTATCGAAGATGCATGCACAAATCGACTTTTTGGGCCAAAAAAACGTGTTTTAGCATTTTTTTTGCCTGAAAATTGAAATTTTTCTAGCACAGTACAAATCGCTTCTGAGACCCAAAAAACTCGATTTTTCGGTGTTTTTAGGCTAAATTTGGGATATAAACGGGTATCGAAGATGCATGCACAAATCGACTTTTTGGGCTAAAAAAACGTGTTTTAGCATTTTTTTTGCCTGAAAATTGAATTTTTTCTAGCACAGTACAAATCGCTTCTGAGACCCAAAAAACTCGATTTTTCGGTGTTTTTAGGCTAAATTTGGGATATAAACGGGTATCGAAGATGCATGCACAAATCGACTTTTTGGGCCAAAAAAACGTGTTTTAGCATTTTTTTTGCCTGAAAATTGATTTTTTCTAGAACAGTGTAGACATGTACAAATCGCTTCTGAGACCCAAAAAACTCGATTTTTCGGTGTTTTTAGGCTAAATTTGGGATATAAACGGGTATCGAAGATGCATGCACAAATCGACTTTTTGGGCCAAAAAAACGTGTTTTAGCATTTTTTTTGCCTGAAAATTGAAATTTTTCTAGCACAGTACAAATCGCTTCTGAGACCCCAAAAATTCGATTTTTCGGTGTTCTTAGGCTAAATTTGGGATATAAACGAGTATCGAAGATGCATGCACAAATCGACTTTTTGGGCCAAAAAAACGTGTTTTAGCATTTTTTTTGCTTGAAAATTGAATTTTTTCTAGCACAGTACAAATCGCTTCTGAGACCCAAAAAACTTGATTTTTCGGTGTTTTTAGGCTAAATTTGGGATATAAACGGGTATCGAAGATGCATGCACAAATCGACTTTTTGGGCCCAAAAAACGTGTTTTAGCATTTTTTTTGCCTGAAAATTGAAATTTTTCTTGAACAGTGTAGACATGTACAAATCGCTTCTGAGACCCAAAAAACTCTATTTTTCGGTGTTTTTAGGCTAAATTTGGGATATAAACGGGTATCGAAGATGCATGCACAAATCGACTTTTTGGGCTAAAAAAACGTGTTTTAGCATTTTTTTTGCCTGAAAATTGAAATTTTTCTAGCACAGTACAAATCGCTTCTGAGACCCAAAAAACTTGATTTTTCGGTGCTTTTAAGCTAAATTTGGGATATAAACGGGTATCGAAGATGCATGCACAAATCGACTTTTTGGGCCCAAAAAACGTGTTTTAGCATTTTTTTTGCCTGAAAATTGATTTTTTTCTAGCACAGTACAAATCTGTTCTGAGACCCAAAAAACTCGATTTTTCGGTGTTTTTAGGCTAAATTTGGGATATAAACGGGTATCGAAGATACATGCCCAAATCGACTTTTTGGGCCAAAAAAACGTGTTTTAGCATTTTGTTTGCCTGAAAATTGAAATTTTTCTAGAACAGTGTAGACATGTACAAATCGTTTCTGAGACCCAAAAACTCGATTTTTCGGTGTTTTTAGGCTAAATTTGGGATATAAACGGGTATCGAAGATGCATGCACAAATTGACTTTTTGGGCCAAAAAAACGTGTTTTAGCATTTTTTTTGCCTGAAAATTGAAATTTTTCTAGCACAGTACAAATCGCTTCTGAGACCCAAAAAACTTGATTTTTCGGTGTTTTTAAGCTAAATTTGGGATATAAACGGGTATCGAAGATGCATGCTCAAATCGACTTTTTGGGCCCAAAAAACGTGTTTTAGCATTTTTTTTGCCTGAAAATTGAATTTTTTCTAGCACAGTACAAATCGCTTCTGAGACCCAAAAAACTCGATTTTTCGGTGTTTTTAGGCTAAATTTGGGATATAAACGGGTATCGAAGATACATGCCCAAATCGACTTTTTGGGCCAGAAAAACGTGTTTTAGCATTTTGTTTGCCTGAAAATTGAAATTTTTCTAGAACAGTGTAGACATGTACAAATCGTTTCTGAGACCCAAAAAACTCGATTTTTCGGTGTTTTTAGGCTAAATTTGGGATATAAACGGGTATCGAAGATGCATGCACAAATCGACTTTTTGGGCCAAAAAAACGTGTTTTAGCATTTTTTTTGCCTGAAAATTGATTTTTTTAAATTTTTCTAGCACAGTACAAATCGCTTCTGAGACCCAAAAAACTCGATTTTTCGGTGTTTTTAGGCTAAATTTGGGATATAAACGGGTATCGAAGATGCATGCACAAATCGACTTTTTGGGCCAAAAAAACATGTTTTAGCATTTTTTTTGCCTGAAAATTGAAATTTTTCTAGCACAGTACAAATCGCTTCTGAGACCCAAAATATTCGATTTTTCGGTGTTTTTAGGCTAAATTTGGGATATAAACGGGTATCGAAGATGCATGCACAAATTGACTTTTTGGGCCCAAAAAACGTGTTTTAGCATTTTTTTTGCCTGAAAATTGAAATTTTTCTAGCACAGTACAAATCGCTTCTGAGACCCAAAAAACTCGATTTTTCGGTGTTTTTAGGCTAAATTTGGGATATAAACGGGTATCGAAGATGCATGCACAAATCGACTTTTTGGGCCAAAAAAACGTGTTTTAGCATTTTTTTTGCCTGAAAATTGATTTTTTCTAGAACAGTGTAGACATGTACAAATCGCTTCTGAGACCCAAAAAACTCGATTTTTCGGTGTTTTTAGGCTAAATTTGGGATATAAACGGGTATCGAAGATGCATGCACAAATCGACTTTTTGGGCCAAAAAAACGTGTATTAGCATTTTTTTGTCTGAAAATTGAAATTTTTCTAGCACAGTACAAATCGCTTCTGAGACCCAAAAAACTCGATTTTTCGATATTTTTAGGCTAAATTTGGGATATAAACGGGTATCGAAGATGCATACACAAATCGACTTTTTGGGCCAAAAAACGTGTTTTAGCATTTTTTTTGCTTGAAAATTGAAATTTTTCTAGCACAGTACAAATCGCTTCTGAGACCCAAAAAACTTGATTTTTCGGTGTTTTTAGGCTAAAATTTGGGATATAGACGGGTATCGAAGATGCATGCACAAATCGACTTTTTGGGCCCAAAAAACGTGTTTTAGCATTTTTTTTGCCTGAAAATTAAAAATTTTCTAGAACAGTGTAGACATGTACAAATCGCTTCTGAGACCCAAAAAACTCGATTTTTTCGGTGTTTTTAGGCTAAATTTGGGATATAAACGGGTATCGAAGATGCATGCACAAATCGACTTTTTGGGCCAAAAAAACGTGTTTTAGCATTTTTTTTGCCTGAAAATTGAAAATTTTCTAGCACAGTACAAACCGCTTCTGAGACCCAAATAACACGATTTTTCGGTGTTTTTAGGCTAAATTTGGGATATAAACGGGTATCGAAGATGCATGCACAAATCGACTTTTTGGGCCAAAAAAACGTGTTTTAGCATTTTTTTTTGCCTGATAATTGAAATTTTTCTAGCACAGTACAAATCGCTTCTGAGACCCAAAAAACTCGATTTTTCGGTGTTTTTAGTCTAAATTTGGGATACAAACGGGTATCGAAGATGCATGCACAAATCGACTTTTTGGGCCCAAAAAACGTGTTTTAGCATTTTTTTGGCCTGAAAATTGAAATTTTTCTAGCACAATACAAATCGCTTCTGAGACCCAAAAAACTCGATTTTTCGGTGTTTTTAGGCTAAATTTGGGATATAAACGGGTATCGAAGATGCATGCACAAATCGACTTTTTGGGCCAAAAAAACGTGTTTTAGCATTTTTTTTGCCTGAAAATTGAAATTTTTCTAGCACAGTACAAATCGCTTCTGAGACCCAAAAAACTCGATTTTTCGGTGTTTTTAGGCTAAATTTGGGATATAAACGGGTATCGAAGATGCATGCACAAATCGACTTTTTGGGCCAAAAAAACGTGTTTTAGTATTTTTTTTGCCTGAAAATTGAAATTTTTCTAGCACAGTACAAATCGCTTCTGAGACCCAAAAAACTCGATTTTTCGGTGTTTTTAGGCTAAATTTGGGATATAAACGGGTATCGAAGATGTTGAAGAAGGAGGAGGTTGGAGACACCAACCAAACAGGGCAGTACTCCTAGGGTGGACACTGGACTGGTGATAGGGAGTGTTGGAACTCCCGTTTCACCTGTCTGTCCACCTTTGCTGATCTTTTTCGTGTCTCACATACACCGAGAGTAGTCCAACATACTCCCAAAGACATCACTCTCTCTATTTACACAATATATACAAACACGCTACACACCACACCCTTTGTCCAAATTATATCCCCCAAAATTAATTAATAAATATGAATACAATTAAAAATCAAGCCTCGGAGGCCCCTGGGGATGGGTCAATAAACTCCCCTCAGTCTGGACCATTTGTTGACGACCCCCCGAGATGCCCTGGATCATTGTCTGACACACTCTTTATCAACTTTTGCAACATTCGCGGTCTTTCCTCTAACTTCTCCTCTGTTGAACACCACCTCTTCTCCGCTAAACCTCATCTTCTCTTCCTCACCGAGACCCAGATCTCAGCATTAACTAACAGCAACCCCTACTCTGTCTCCTCTTACTTTCTCTATCCTCAGTTTCGTGCCAAAGGCGGATGTTGTGTATACGTACGCAACGACCTCACTTGTTCTCGTGTTCCCGAACTTGACTCTTCTGATTTTTCAACTATCTGGCTTCGGCTAACCTACTACTCTCAAACTAAATACATCTGTGCTGTATATCTATCTCCTAACTCTACTGACTATACAAAATTCTTCGACTATCTTACTTCAAAAGTGGAACACATTCTATCACATTCTCCTTTCTCAGAAATCTCCATTTTAGGAGATTTCAAGGTTCACCACCGCCTTTGGCTTTCATCTCCCTTCACTGATCCACCTGGTGAACAAGCCTTTACTTTTTCTATCCTCAACGACCTAGAGCAGTTAATTCAGTACCCTACCCGTATTCCAGACCGCCTTGGAGATCAGCCCAATATCCTTGACTTATTCCTAACCTCTCATCCTTCTGCTTATTCTGTTGAACTTTTCTCTCCTTTGGGCTCCTCCGATCACAATCTTATTTCAGTATCCTGTCCTATCGCTCCTGTAAGACCTTTGGACCCTCCCAGCAAGCGTCGTCTGTGGCACTACAGCGCTGCTGGCTGGGATGATCTGAGGCAATACTTTCAAGATTTCCCATGGAGTGATTTTTGCTTTCGTGGCCGGGGTCCCTCAGAGAGTGCTGCACGCATCTCGGAGGTGATCATCTCGGGCATGGAGGCATACATTCCATATTCTTTCCCTCTTGCTAATTCACGAAAATCTTGGTTTAATCACGCTTGTTCTACTGCTGTCCACAACAAGGAGGTAGCTTTCAGACGGCACCGACGCCTTCAAACTGACGAATCTCGTGCTCTGTATATCTCTGCCCGGAATCGCGCCAAATCTGTTCTCCGACTAACCAAAAAATCCTTCATCCGTGCCAAGTGCAATGACCTGTCCAACTCCTCCACCTCTCGTTCTTTCTGGCATCTAGCCAAAAATCTCTCCAGTAACTTTACTTCTTCCTCTTTCCCTCCCCTCATCCTTCCTGATGGAAATGTTGCCATCTCTTCAACTGATAAAGCTGAACTCTTCTCTCAAACCTTTGCCTCTAACTCTACACTGGACGATTCCGGCTCTGTTCCTCCAACTCCACCCCCCTCTGACTTACTTATGCCTGCCATTAGAATATCTTCAAAGGAAGTATTTTCTGCCCTCTCTGGCCTTAACACTCGGAAGGCGTACGGACCTGATGGGATTCCTCCTGTTGTTCTCAAGAACTGTGCTTCCGTGCTGACACCCTGCCTAGGCAAACTGTTCCGTCTATGTCTATCATTTAACACTTTTCCTTCTTGCTGGAAGTTTGCTCTGATCCAACCTGTTCCGAAAAAAGGAGACCGTTCCCAACCCTCCAACTATCGCCCTATTGCTCTGACCTCATGTCTATCTAAAGTCTTCGAATCTATTCTTAACCTCAAAATTCATAAGCACCTTATTTGTCATGACCTTCTTTCAGATCGCCAGTATGGTTTCCGTCAGGGACGATCTACTGGCGATCTTCTATCCCTCCTCTCTGATTCATGGTCATCCTCCTTTCGGAACTTTGGTGAAACTTTTACTGTTGCCCTCGACATATCCAAAGCTTTTGATAGAGTCTGGCACAAAGCTTTAATCTCCAAACTGCCCTCATTCGGTTTCTATCCCTCTCTCTGCACCTTTATCTCTGATTTCCTTTCTGACCGTTCTATAGCTGCTGTTGTAGACGGTCACTGTTCTTCTTCCAAGATTATCAATAGTGGTGTTCCTCAGGGTTCTGTTCTATCACCCACCCTCTTTCTTTTGTTCATTAATGACCTTCTTAACTGTACCTCTTCCCCTATCCACTCCTATGCTGATGATTCCACCCTACACTACTCCACTCATTTTGACAACCGTCCATCCCAGCAGCTACTCTCCACATCACGTGATGATGCAGTAGCACACCTGACTTCTGATCTTTCCCTCATCTCTAACTGGGGCAGAGAGAACCTTGTTGTTTTCAATGCCTCAAAAACACAGTTCCTTCATCTTTCAACTCGTACTAATCTTCCTGATGTCTATCCCCTCTCCTTTAACGATACACAACTTGACCTTTCCTCTTCTCTTAATATTCTTGGAGTCTCTTTCTCTCATAATCTCTCCTGGAGAGATCACATTATCTCTCTTACTAAAATCGCCTCAAAGAAGTTAGGTGTGCTGCGCAGATTCCGTGAATACTTCACCCCCACGCAGTTACTGTCTCTGTACAGGGGTCTCATCCGCCCCTGTATGGAGTATGGCTCTCATGTGTGGGGGGGATCAACCTTCACAACACTACTGGACAAGGTGGAATCAAAGGCCTTTCGTCTCATCAACTCTCCTCCTCTTACTGATTCACTACAACCTCTCTCTCTTCGCCGCAGTGTTGCATCACTTTCTCTCTTCTATCGCTATTACACTGGACATTGCTCTTCTGAACTCTCTCAATGTATGCTTCCTCCCCTCAGAAGAACATGCAACACTCGTCAAGCCTCTCGTTCTCACCCCTTTTCTGTCCAACTCCCTCATGCAAGAGTTAACCGGTACTCTCAGTCTTTCATATACACAACTGGTCAACTCTGGAACACCTACCTTCATCCATCTTTCCACCTTACTACGACTTATGTACCTTCAAACGCAATGTGTCAGGGCATCTCGAACGAAATTGGACATGATTTTGGACCACTCTCTCACTGTACTATGTAGATGAGGACGGTAAGCGGGCCTGTGGCCTTTGTCCTCATCTTTGTTATTATATATAAAAAAAAAAAAAAAAAAAAAAAAAACTTGCTGGATGGGATTGAGGCTTTCTATAGAGAGGCAAAAGCTTGCGTGAGTGTCGAGGGTGGTTTGAGTGAGAACTTTGATATCAGTTTAGGATTGAGGCAAGGGTGTGTCATGCCACTATGGTTGTTCAATATCTTTATGGATGGTTGCATGAGATAGATGAAGGCAAAAGTGGCAGGCCTGGGTGCGAAACTGAGGATGAATGGAATAGATTGGTCCTTGGTTGCAAGCTTTATTTGTGGATGACACTGTGCTGCTGGCTGAGAGTGAAAGGGAGTTACAGAGGGTGGTGGATGAGTTTCAGTCTGTGTGTAAGCGAAGAAAACTGAAGGTGAATGTTGGTAAGAGTAAGGTGATGGTATTTAAGAGGACCAAAACATAAGTAATTGACTTTGCTATACCCTATAGAGTGGCTGTACCAACTGGGACTGAATGCGAGATAACATTAGGAGGTGAGAGGATGGAGGAGAGGGAATTCAAGTAACTGGGAACAGTTCTGTGTAAACATGGAAGGAGAAATCAGGGAGAGAGCAGTGAGGGTCAGGCAGGTCATAATATCACTGGGGAGGACTATGTAGGGTAGAAGTGCGAGTATGGAAGTGAAAAGGGGACCGAGAAATAGTATAATCCTGCCAACACTGACATATGTGTCTGAAACATGGACATGGAGTAGGGCTCAACCAATGCCATCTTGATCTTAAGGCCTGGGTGTGGGATTGATTACATCACAGCCGTGGGTGGACTGGTGCAATTTGATCCTTACCATTGTTTCCGTAATTTTATCAGTGCCTCTTACTTTTTGGTTATTTATTGGTTTTTCTTAGCATCACTTTTCAATTATGTTATTTATGTAGTTAATTATGTGTACTTGGGCAGAACATTCAGTCTCAACACCATGTGAAATAATAATAACGGGTAAAAATACACACTGAAGTACAACATATATTTTATTTTTAACTACTATCAAGCACAAAATGGTCAGGTTTCTGTTGCTATTCACAAGTGTTTTCACTTCAGTGGAACTAAACATGTATTCTGTTCTCAGATTTTAAATGATTCCTGTTTTAAACAATTAAAATGAGAATACAGTATACTGTACTACAATAAATTATACCTAACCTAGTAGGCTAGTACCGAGTACTCCATTCTCTGACTCCCAGATATAAGTCAACAAGTAAGAAAACTACCATGATTGTGGCTCAGGTCAGAATGTACAGTACACACTATAGGTCTATCTATACCTTCAGTTTTGGAGTGTTTATAGTTTTATCTTCATATTTTTTTCTTTGACTATTGTATTGTTATATGTCTTTGTGAAATTATTAAACAGAATATTAGTTAGAGGCCATATGCACATTGAAATTAGGTTCTGCACTGATGTTTTGCAGGGGCAACATTCATTTACATCAAAATCCCTCCGCAGAAAGTTTAGGACTAACTGAACTAGCACTTTTCTTTGACAGCTGCAGGGCACAAAATCTTTCTTAAATTTACCAATGAGAGCTTGGAATACTTGGTAGGTTGAAATACTGTACATACAGAAAGTGTAAAATCTGTTGGCCATTTCAGGCCACCTCGATCAAGGATCTTTATACTGTATACTGGTAACTGTCAGGAATTTCAGCTTCAAGTTTCTTCTCCAGAGTGACTCTACTCACACATACGGAACATTTCAACTTTTTTTTAACACTGTGAGCAACATAACCAGCAATAAAAATCATCACACTTTCATCATCCTTTGACAGTGTTTACTCTTCCACATATTCCTCAACTCTCTTGAATTTTTCCAGGTGGCCAACAGAACTACATTTTGAGTCTGGTTCACCTTTAGAGCTACATAAATCATTGAGGGGTAAGGGACCTGTCTTGGATGAAGCCATGGAGAGAACAGCCATGATTTTTAGTTTAATTTCTGATTCATCACCTGAGCAACAGCAACATTATAATTTGTACCACTCATCCTCCTATACAGTCCAAATCTATCTTCCAACCTGTCTGTTTGAAATTTTCCAAGTAGTACATACTGAAAGTCATTGTGTTCTAGTAGATAATCACACAACTTTATCATTGTTGATGTTGTGTGTCTGAGAGCAAGGAATGTTTCCCTTGACAATTTACCAACCCTACCTTATTGAGGCATTTCTAACTTTTCCCAGGACTTAAGCCAAAGACCAAAATTGCTAAGAAACTTGAGGCTTGGATCAGTAGATGAATCATTCCTAATCGGGTTACATTCCTGCTGACGTAAATGGATACCTTTATATGGAGTTTTAACATTTACAATATGCCACCAAGATATTATATGTTCCAAGAAAACAACAGTACCTGACACATCAGAACTATTCACAGTTTTTAGTGCAGCCACAGTTTTTTCATCAAACAGTCGTACAACATACTGAACATTTTGTCGTTCCAAATTAGTAGGGAAAAGGATCTTCTCCGACAAACCTGGAGCAAGCTTTACATACTTATTACGTTGTTTTATATACAATTCTTTTAATGGCTGAAGGCTTGCTTGCTTATGAATTGGAATGTTAGAAGGTGAAGGGACTACAAAAGTCTGTATGGGATTTTTCTGACTCAACCAATTATTCCTTATACATTTAAATAGATGAACTGAATAAAAAAGGAAGAAAAGTGGCACACCTGAATCATAGGGATTTTAAATGGAGGAAGCAAGACTACCTCCACACATCTTCTCAAACATGTTTCTTTTTACCCTGTTGTTGTCAGATATTAATGATACTACTTTGTACCCTATGTCATGTAGGAATGCCAAAACCTTGTGTGTCAACTCAAGGAGTGTGTCTGCTGTCAGATTGCTTACTGGATACAGAGCAGTAACATGTCTGCATTTGAAAAAGAAAGAAGAAATAATAAAAGCCTGAATGGTTGTTGCAGGTTCACATGAATTTATAGAAGCACTATAAATCTTACCACCTTTATATGCGAGATTTTTTTTCCACATGTATCTCATCAAGCAGGACATTCACCAATCTTTCTTCACTTTAATTTAGGAAAATTTTCCCTCAAAAACTGTTCATGAGAATTTTCTATCAACACTGAATTTGCACTGGTTACATTAAACTTCCTTAGATAATCAGGACGAGGGAGAATAA
Source organism: Petrolisthes manimaculis (assembly GCA_034508575.1). Lineage (NCBI taxonomy): Eukaryota > Metazoa > Arthropoda > Malacostraca > Decapoda > Porcellanidae > Petrolisthes > Petrolisthes manimaculis. The sequence goes on from JAWZYT010006817.1 coordinate 21,685, forward strand.
TTACTTTTGTGTCACGTAGGTCTGTGTACAGTGAGTATCATGATAAATAAATTTTATAGGCCAAAACCAAAAACTCACAGCTGTATCTCATTTTTTCTTTACAAAACATGTTTAGCTGTTCACCACAGAACCACAACACACCACACTCTAAATTCCTGTCAATTTCCGATTCACTCTCCATTTCTGATTTAGTTTCCAACACCTCCCTAATAACTTGAATACAGTGAGGGATTTTGTCAACATCACTGACTGCAGATTTAGAGTAAGAACTCAAGTTACCGTACTCATTAAATTTTCAAATTTTGTCCACCGATCACTCTTATTTCTGATCCAAGAAGCCACTCAATTTTTTTTAAATTGAATGCAATGTTTTCATACCAGATAAAAACCTTCAAGTCTTTCATCACTTTAATGATGCAGTTATATTTGGCTGGCCATCACAATTGGGTTTTAAAAGACACACACAACAATCACTGGAAACAAACAGCCAATCTTTACAAAGCTTACCAACAAATTTATCACCAAACTCCTCAAAACTGTTTATCATGTCATTTTCCATCGATACTGAAAATTGTACTTCATCTCTTGTAAGCATCTTGTCTTTTCTTTCTTGTGGGTTTGTGTGAGCAGGTGGTGCTTCCTTTGACAAGTACTTCGGCTGGTTAGGAAAGATGGTTGGGAATGCATCCTTTGCTAGAACTGGTGTCCCTCTCTTGGCAGTAATTACAGTTCCATCCGGACGTGTAATACTATCTTCCCTAATGATGAAATGCTCTTCAAAATGTCTGGCACAGACCACTGAAGTAGTGGATGGTG
>JAWZYT010006818.1:0-22500 GCA_034508575.1 Petrolisthes manimaculis
GAGGGATGTAGGGAAAGGAGGGAAAGAGGAAAGAAGGGGAGTGAGGGAATGGGGAGGGAAGGGAAAGAATGATAGGGAGGGAGGGAAAGAAGAAAGAGGGGGGGAGTGAGGGAAGGGGGGAGGAGAGGGAGGGAGGGAAAGGAGGGAAAGAGGAAAGAGGGGGAGTGAGAAAAGGGGAGTGGGAGGGGGGAGGGGTGTAAGTGTGAGGAACGTGCTACCACTGTCAGGGACGGGTTGGATCAGTGTTACCAACTCAGCTGTTTTGGTCGACGGGACCCACCAGTGTGTCAAATTCCGATGCTAATTGTTACTTTTCGGAGCGTATAAGTGAACACCAATGATGTATGTATACGAAAATCATCCCCTTTCATCTCTAATTCCCCCAGAGAAGGTCGTAAATATATCCTAGAAAGCCACAATAAGGTGTAGAAAAGAAAGACGAACAATTTGTACCGTCGACAAGAACCAAGGGGCGAGTTTCGGTCATGTAAACACAACATTTTTTTTCCCAACTCATGAAGGGGGCCTCTCTCTCTCTCTCTCTCTCTCTCTCTCTCTCTCTCTCTCTCTCTCTCTCTCTCTCTCTCTCTCTCTCTCGTGGTGGGGGGTGGCTTGATTGATTATTAGTATTATAAATATTGTTGTTGTTGTTGTTGTTGTTGTTGAAGTTTGTTGTTGTTGTTGTTGGCAGGTGATAAAGAGGTGGTATTTTATGGAGGGGTTCTGTTTGTTTCTTGGTGTTTGTTTAATTAAAGGGGTGCGGGAGGAGTAGGGGACAGGCTTGAGGGGGGTTTGGGGTGTGTGGGAATAGGGGGACAGGCTTGTGTTGGGGGTAGAAAGCTTGTCCCCTTATTTTTGCAAACCCCTCAAGCCTGTCCCCTACTCCCGCACACCACTAAACCCCCCCAAGCCTGTCTCCCTATTCCTGCACCCCTTAACAAACCTAACCTAACCTAATAATAATAATAATAATAATAATAATAATAGTAATAATAGTAATAATGATAATAATAACAATTATAGTAATAATAGTAATAATAGTAATAATAGTAATAATAATAATAATGATAATAATAATAATAATAATAACAACAACAATAATAACAACAATAACAATAACAATAACAATAGTAATAGTAATAGTAATAGTAATGTCCCATATAGAATGGTGTATTGGGGAAGGGGAGGGTTTAAAATTCGTTCCCACTTTTGGCTCCCTATTTGGCCCCAATTTAGTCTGAGTTCCTGGGCCGTATCGAGCAAGTATAGGGGGGACCAGGTGGGGCGGGGGTTGGGGGGTTTATAGTAGGGTACCGTCCTGTCCCCCTCAGGCTATACATATATACACACAGCAACACCCCAAAATGGAGCGAGTGAGACGTTTGGGGGAAGGAAGGAGGGAGTGTAGGGAGTAAGGTGTGGAGAATGAGGGAGAGAGAGATAGGAGAGAGAGATAGGAGAGAGAGAGAGGAGAGAGAGAGAGATAGGAGAGAGAGAGAGAGAGAGAGAGAGAGAGAGAGAGAGAGAGAGAATGAAGGAGGGAGGGAGAAAGAGAGGGAAGGAGGAAGACAGGGATGTGTGAAAAGGGATGAAGGAGAGAAGAAAGGAGAGAAAGAGTGAGGGAGAGAAAAAAGGAGAGAAAGAGTGAGGGAGAGAATGAGAGAGTCAAAGATATACAGAGGCGTGGCGTGACGTGATGTGTGCCGAGTTGTATAAAGGAATGACATGGGGCAGACTGACTGACTGACTGACCGACTGACTGACTAACTTGCTGACTAAACTCGTGTCTCCTATCTGCCACCTTTTGTCTCCCTCCAACAATTTCCTTTCTCTCCCACTAAACCTCTTCTTTATCCCTCCCCTCGTGTTGCTTTCCTCTCCAAATTCTCCTCCTTCCCTCTCCAAAAAGCCCAAAGACGAAAAGTAAACATGCAGTGACAGAGAGTGAGAAAATGTGAACTGTATATCTTTATTATAAGACTTGTTATTGGGTGTGATTGTACAGTACCAGCTGGATCTGTCTCCCTTGGTTCGTCTTCTCACTCTGTCACCTCCAATACCACCGGTGTGTTTTGGGGGAAGTGGAGGGGTGAGGGGGGAGAAGTGGAGGAGTGGTAGAGGCATTGGGTGGTGGGTGAGGGGGGAGATGGGGAAGTGGAGGGGTGGAGGGGTGGGTGGGGAGGTGAGGGAGGAGGGGGAAAAAGAATCTGTTTGTTGACCTGCAAGCCTTGTCTGCAAAAGAAATAATAATAATAATAATAATAATAAATAATAATAATAATAACAACAACAATAACAATAATGATAATAATACTAATACTAATAATAATAATACCTTGATATGGCAACAGACTGAGCACAAAAATACACCTTCTTCCCTTTGGTTGATGCAATGTGTGATTCACCTTTCCATGGAAGTTGAACTGGTTTGATACTAGGAAAAAAAATGGTTAAGGGACCCTGTGATGTAGTCAGAAAATTGGAGATAAACGAGTCCTTCAAATATTGCCACGAAACACACACACACACACACACACACACTTATATGGAAGGGTCTTGTTTCGTGGCATGGTCAGGAGGAATCAGAAGCCTCCAATTATCATATACAGAAAATTGGAGATAAACGAGTCCTTCAAATATTGCCACGAAACACACACACACACACACCTATATGGAAGGGTTTTGTTTCGTGGCATGGTCAGGAGGAATCAAAAGCCTCCCATTATCATATACACGAGCACAGGGTCCTTAAATTCTCTCTATATAAACCCTTTTCTTTGGGTGTGGTGTTGTGGACTATGTATGCAGCCACAAGCACCACACGCCCCATCTTCATCATATTTCTATCACCTAATCTAACCTTTGTTGGATACACGCACCTTCCTTCCTTCCTTCTTTCACCCCTCCCCTTATACCCCACCTCCATGTCCTCCCTCCCTCCTCTCCTCCTCCTCCTCTTATACCTCACCTCCTGTCCTCCCACCCCCCTGTTCCCCCTCCCTCTCTCCTCTCCTCCCTTCCTCCCACCCCCCTGTTCCCCCTCCCTCTCTCCTCTCCTCCCTCCCTCCTATCCTCCTCCTCCCCTTATACCCCATCTCCCTGTCCTCCCTCCTGTCCTCCTCCTACACTACTCACACTCCCTGTCCTCTCTTCTCCTTTTCTTCTCTCCTTCTCTGTCCATCCCTTCTCCTCCTCCTCCTCTTTTTTGTCCCCCCCTGCCCTTCCTTCCCTGTCACTCTTCCCCCACCTTCCATCAACCCACCCTTGTCTCTCCCTCTCTTCCCTCCTTCACCTCTTCTCTGTCAACCCCTGTTTTCCTGTCATCACCCCTTCTCTGTCAACCCCCGTTCTCCTGTCAAATTATTATTATTATTACTATTATTATGCTTATTTTTATTTTAGCTCCATGATATTTTTAGTTTTCGGTCGAGCTAAATTTTCTCTTCAGTAAACGTACAGTATGGATTTTGACTGAACGGATTAATTTTACTGAAGTTAATTGAACGTTTTTCCCTTCATTGAACGTATGCAGAATGTAACTGAACATTCCCTCGCTCGGAACCTTTGCTTGCTTTGATTAAACGTTTTATTGCTTTAATTAAACGTTTTATTGCTTTAATTAAACGTTTGCTTGCCTTGACTGAACGTTTGCTTACTTGCTTTTATTGAACGTTTGCTTACTTGCTTTTATTAAACGTTTGCTTGTTTTTTTTAATATTTGCTTGCTTTTTTAACGTTTGCTTACTTGCTTTGAAAGAACGTTTGCTTTTTTTTAACGTTTGCTTACCTGATTGTTTTGATTGAACGTTGCCTGAGACACACTCGTTCTATTGACTCTGGCACATGTCGTCTGAAATGAGTATATGGTTTAAACAGCACTCGCGATCCAGAGAGTAAGGTTATTACAGTTTCCCCTTCTGTTGTACCCCAATCTCTCTCTCTCTCCCTACCCAACCTCCAACCTCCTCTGTCTCTCCCTACTCAACATCCAACCTCTGTCTCTCTCTCTTCCTACCCAACCTCCAACCTCTCTCTCTCTCTCTCCCTACCCAACCTTCAACCTCCATCTCTCTCTCTCTCTCTCTTCTCTCTTTCTCCCCTCTCCTTCCTCCTCTCCCTCACCTCCCTCCTAGTTCTCTCCTCTCCCTCACTCCTCACCTTCCTCCTACCTTATAGTTCTCTCCTCTTTCTCCCTCCCCCCCCCTTCTCTCCTCTCCCCCCCCCTCCCCTCCCCCTCCAGTTCATGCCACACTCGAGTCAATCACTGGGGAGCCTGTAGCCCTGCAGCGGGGGCGCATCTCCCTCGGGGGATCGCTACTTTGGGGAGGATTTGCTGTGGTTTTTTTTGTCGTCCTCTGTGAAATGTACGGAACGTGATGTCTAGCTCCCTTGAATCACACACACACACACACACACACACACACACACACACACACACACACACACATATATATATATATATATATATATATATATATATATATATACAGTTTTTACACTGAATAAATGGTTGGGTATATTGACAGTGTTGATTAATTGATACAGAATAATAATAATAATAATAATAATAATAATAATATTAATAATACTACTAATACTAATACTAATACTAATACTAATACTAATACTAATATTCTACAGGGAGGAGTGTATAACTATATTGTATTCTTTTGCTTAACTACCTGGTTTTTTTTTGTATACTTTTGCTTAATTACGTGTTTTTTTTTTACCTTTGCTTAATTACGTGTTTTTTTATTTATACCTTTGCTTAATTACCTGTTTTTTTTATGCCTTTGCTTAATTACCTGTTTTTTTGTATACTTTTGCTTAATTACGTGTTTTTTTTATTTATACCTTTGCTTAATTACGTGTTTTTTTATTTATACCTTTGTTTAATTACGAGTTTTAATACCTTTGTTTAATTACGTTTTGCATAATTATGTTTTTTTTTTATATTCTTTTTCTTAATTACTAGTTTTTTTATATACTTTTCTTAATTACCTGGTGTTTTTTTTCAGGTGGTGGAGTGAAGCCCGTGTAAGATGACCAATAACATCCATACAAGATCTACCCTTTGAGACTCCATACCTGATTACCTACTCCACACCTGACCATCTACTCCACACCTGACCATCTGCTCCACACCTGCCTACCAGCCCACTCATTCACACACTCACTCACTCACTCACATCAACCACCAACTCACACACTCACTTACACCATTCTCTCTCTTTCTCTCTCTCTCTCTCTCTCTCACACACACACACCTGTCCGTCCAACCCTTCCCCAGGTGTGTCCTCCCCGCGGCCCCTTGCACTACGACACACCTGCCTTACACCTGAGGGCAACAGAGGCCAGCCATTGCAAATATATAATAGTTCACTGCACTTAACTCCTCCCACAGACTCCCCCCTTCACCCCTCTCCTCCCCCTTCCCCTCTCTCCCCTCTCCCCTCTCTACCCTCTCCCCTCCCCAACCCCCTTTCCTTAATTCCTCCACCACACTTCTTGTCCACACCTTTCTCCACTGTATTTTTCCCCTCTTCTCTTTTTTTTATTTTTTTTTTATTCCTCCACACATTTCTTTTCTATATTCTCCACCTCTCCCTCCTCTCCACCTTCCCTTCCACCCTTCCCCCTCTCCCACCCACCCTTCCACCTCTCCCAGTCTTTCCCTACACCTATCCCCATTCACACAAAAGCTAGGTTGATATATCTTCGTCTAATTTTCCCCTACCAACATACACATACCGTACATACATCTCCTTCCATTTTCTTCCTGCCTATATTGTACACTTCTACTATCGACTTCATTCAACTCATCCCAATCCATTTCACTCACTCCACCTCCTGTGCCCACTTCATTCAACTCATTCCAATCTATTTCACTCACTCCACCTCCTGTGCCCACTTCGTCCCTGCACTTGTACCATCTTTAAAACCCTCAATTCTCACCCTCTCATCTCCCCACACTTCAACCCCTTCATCTCTGAGAACGTTGTCGTGTTGGAAATATCTGGATCCTCTTTTTGCCGCCCCCTCCTCCTCCTCTTCCTCCTCCTCTTCCTCCTCCTGTAGCTTCTCCCACTCCTCCTCCTCCTCCTCCTCCTCCTCCTCCTCCTCCTCCTCCTCCTCTTCCTCCTCCTCCTCCTCCTCCTCCTCCTCCTCCTCCTCCTCCTCCTCCTCCTCTTCTTCTTCTTCTTCTTTTTCCTGTAGCTTCTCCCACTCCTCCATCTTCTCTCCTTCTTTTCCTCCTCCTCTAGGTTCTCCTCCATTTTTTTCTCCCCTCCTCCTACTCCTCTATTTTCTTCTCCCCTCTTTCTTCTCCTCTTTTTCCCCTCCTCCTCCTCCTCTAGTTTGTTCTCCTCCATCTTCTACCCCCCCCTCCTCCCCCTCCTTACACACACACACACACACACACATACACACACACAACACAACACGAGTCACATCCCATCCCATCCCATCCCATCCCATCCCATCCCCCTACCTGTCTGCTGTTCCGACTTCTGATAATATCGTGGCTATCTAAGTGGGAGCTACGAGGAACGAGCTCCAAATTGCGACTGGTGTCCTGGGTCCGATTATCCAGTGCATGGGCGTGTGTCTGTGTCATCATACTCAACTGAAGGAGAAGGAGAAGGAGGAGGAGGAGAAGAAGAAGGAAGGAAGGTCTCAGAGCACCAGAAGCCAAAAGGGGGAGTGAGTGAAGAGAGACAAGGAAGAGAAGAAACTGAGAAAAAAGAACGAAAGTCACAACATAGAAGCAAAAAGGAATAAAAAAAAAGGGACAGAGAAGAGAAATTTTAGAAGGAGAAATTGAGAGACTGCTTAGGGATAGGTAGACGGAAGAAAAAAGAAGGATAGAGAAGAGAAGTAGAAGGAGAAACAGAGGGGGAAGAAGAGGGTCCATGAAGAGATAGGAAGTAGAGAAGAGGAGAGAAGCAGAAGAAGAAGGAGATTGAGAGACGCAACGTAGAAGTAGAGAAAGGAGATAGAAGATAGAGCAAGAGACAAGCAAACAGAAAAGAGGCAGAGAGAGAGAAATAAGAAGAGAAGAGTCAAAAGGAAGAAAAAAGAGACAGAAAATTGAAGACAGACAGAGAAAAGCAAGAAGAAAGTACAAAAGAGAACCAGTAGGAGAACGAGAGACAGAAGACAGGTGAAAGAAGATACAACAAAAAAAAAATAAAAAAATGGAAAAAAAAAAAACACACACACGATAATGCCACCACGTTGAAGATGCCTCGTTCCTGAATACCCAAGGCTAAATAAACTGACTGGGTAGAAGAAAAAAAAAAAAAGAAAAAAAAAATACGTCAACAAAAAGAGGGTACAAGAATCCAGTTTTGGTTCGATTCAAGCAAGTTATGTTGGGACGGAAAGTAAAGTAGTTAGAAGTAGGAGGAGGAGGAGGAGAAGAAGTCACAGCATCGTCTCTCTGTTGTCACTCCCTAGTTCCGTCTCTCTCGATCTTTCTTTCACACATACATGCCACTACACTCCCTCCAAACAATTCTAGTAGTAGATAAGTTCAGGACACCCTAGCTACTACACCCTACTACACCCTGAACACAACAGCAGCAGTGGTGGTCGTGGTGGTAGTGGTAGTAGTAGTAGTAGTAGAAGACGAGGGAGGAACGAGTTTTTGTGAGTGTGTAAGACAGTGTATGTGTGACGTACGCAAAATAAGAGAGAAAATTCATTGATGCAACATACATGGAAAGGTAGGAGGAGTGAACAGCGGGAAGATCCAGTGACGCAAGAAGACAAACAGACAGTCCAGTGGTGTATCCGAATTAACACGTGTCCTTACAGAATAATTATTAGTTTACACAAGGAAGAGAACCCTATAGAGAGTGTGGTATAAGTGTATATCGTGTATGTATGTACTGTAAGGCATAATAAATAATAGTCACAGTACAAAAACCCATCTGTGTGTGTGTGTGTATTAAATAACTATGACAAGGAAGAGAAAAAGGTGTAAGTAAATGCAAAGAGGAAAATCTAGAAGTGCAACAGCATCATCATACGTAACTTGTGTACCTAAGGAAGACTATACAAGGTGACGCAATACAAGGAGAACCCGAGGTGTTGTAAAGGGATTTGTGTACATATGGAAAATAGACGGTGATGCAACAGTGTCAGTGTCTCACGAAAACCTTCCAGTGACTCAGTACAAATCACACTAGTCGCATCGAAGCACAAGTTTGGTGAAGACGAGTGTGTGTGTGATTGTGTGTGTGTGTGTTTGTGTCAAGCGATTCCACACTGAAGGTATTGTGTGTGTTTGTGTTTGTGTGTGTCAAGAATTCACACTGAAGGTTAATATTATTGTGTTGTGTTGTTGTGTTGTGTTGTGTTGTGTTGTGTTGTTGTGTTGTTGTGTTGTGTCATCTTTACCAACAAGGATTCATTTACCACACCTTCCATAATATCTTTTACCTCCTCTTTACTATCGTCTTCCTCCTCCAGTGGGGTGAGTACTGTGGGGGAGATGGATGGCCTCAGCAACAAATCACCGTGAGTGAGAGAGAGAGAGAGAGAGAGAGAGAGAGAGAGAGAGAGAGAGAGAGAGAGAGAGAGAGAGTGAGTGAGTGAGATCCCCTGCCTGGTACCCCAATCCACTCGTGTCTATCATCAGTCCTTCCTTCCTTCCTTCCTTCCTTCCTTCCTTCCTTCCTTCCTTCCTTCCTTCCTTCCTTCCTTCCTTCCTTCCTTCCTTCCTTCCCCTCACCCTAACCATGTCGTCCCACTCCTCGGGGTCTTCTGGGGGGAGGACATCGGGGGCGTGGCCAAGACCCAACAATTCGGGCGGTGTTCTCACGCCCAAAAACTTACTCAAGCGCCACAAACTACCCCTGGCCGCCCACCTCCACACGCCCACTGCCCCGCCCGGACTCGACCTCTCACGCCCACTGCTTCTCTACAACACCTACACTTCAACCAAGGTCAGTTCAACTCATCCCATGTGTGAATAATTATACTCTCGAGAAATTATTTATATCAGAAACCAGAACTAATATTATACAATTTCAACTCTTTCCATGTGTGAATAATTATACTCTTGAGAAATTATCATAGCAGAAACCAGAACTAATATTATTTATAGGAAGGAGTCAGTAAGATATTTCTTCCTTCACCTTCCATGTTGATAGACGACGCAAGGGTAAATTTTCTTCCTACGAGAACACGAAATTTCGATGCAGCGTTGTAGAATAAAAAAAAGATACTTGTTCAAAAGCCTCTTACTATAATGGGCAAGAAAAGAGTTGTCAATTTTTTTTTTTTTTTTTTTTTTTTTTTTTTTTTTTAAACGACCACACAGTCCTCTTCAACCTGCATAAGATAATGTGGAATAACTTGATCGACTGGTTTGGTTGATTCATGGCGTACATTTATCAGTTCACTTCAAATGTACGCTTTTCATTTTTCGATGGTGATTGATGGTGGTGATGGTAAGGATAGTGGTGGTGGTGATGGAGATGATAAAGGTGGGGTGGTGAGGGTGAAAAAAGTGGTGGTGAGGGTGATAAAAAGAGTGATGGAGATGATTGGGTATAGGGGGGGTGGTGATGGTGGTGGTGGTGATAGACTGGTGGTAATGATAATGGTGGTGATGGTGTTAAGGATGATGATGATGATGGTACAGTCACGAGCACAAATAAGTATACAGGTGTGTTTCGAATACCTAACCTCGAGACAGTAAATAAATGCACAATAACATCTCCATTGGAATGACTTCGTTGGTAAATTGGAGTGTTCAAAGCTTCAACCAAATCTGTATACTTATTAGTGCTCGTGACTGTACAACAACTATATATGGTGTACTTCTTTACTTTATAATTATGTGTGTGTTTTGTTTTTCCAGGTTCGAGGTGTATCCCTGAGGCCGGGTAAGAACGGTGAACTTGTACCCATCGGACCAGCTATTGTCATTCCAGATTCGTACACAGGTCAGTTCTTTAGTCATACAATTAAGAGAAGATCAATTACAAATATATATAACTAAAACTGATCTATCATGGGACAACACTAGTCATATATTTTGCTGATGTAGTTGTAGGAATAGTAGTGGTAATGCCATTTTGTGTTGGTGTGTTATTTAATAAGAGTGATTGATGGTGTGGACGTGTGTGTGTAAAAGAGTGACTGGTGGTGGAGGTGTTAGTGTATGCGAGTAATTACATAGTTGTGTTTGTTACAGGGTGGTTTGCGGTGGTGACGAGTGATGGCCACACGGCTCCCTACTACAGCACCGTGGAACAGGTCGCATCCAGCCAAGTGTCCTTCTTCCTCACCCGATACGACGTGCCTGCCTTCACCAACAAACACGACGGTCAGCAACAACTTCACATACACAACAACAAACATTTATAGTCACTCCTCCTCAGCCTCTTTCCTTCATATACACAAATATTTATAGTCACTTTTCCCCATGCTCTTCCCTTCACATTTCTAGACAGACAATGTGCTTTTTCTGAACTGAATGTGCATGAAAATATGTACAGTGAATATTCTGTCGTAAGTGAGGGGGGCGTCAGACATTAGAATAATTAGATGGTCATGTGCCAAGGTGACGACAGAGAGTAGGGTTTAAATTGGCAGGCCAGTAGTGGTACTAACTATACGTAACTCAGTTCTGATTTATACATGACTGGTGACTGAGCTATGTTGATGTCATGGTTTTTAATTGGGTGAATATAACTGTAAATTTACTTGGTTGGTTGAAATTATCCTCTTCACTCAGACAATGGACGGATGAGCTACCAGAAGACATTGGTACAGAGTGGACACGTGTTAAAACTGCTGGGTATCTACGAGGATCTCAACGCCAGGCGGACCAACAGTGGGGGTCGAGGTCGTGACTTGTCCTCCTCCTCCTCCTACTGTGACAAGTACGCCCAGTGTCTCAACTACAGGAATGAGGTGAGTTCATAATAATATTTCAGTGTCTCTTTTAATATCACGAAAGAAAATCATGTTGTACAGATTGCCTTGTAAATAGTGAGACGTTTAATGAATATACAGTAACGATCTTAGTTCATAATCCACTCTTTTAACATCACTAAAGAAAATAATGTACAGATTCCCTTGTAAGCAGTGGGTGCGTTTAATGAATATACGGTAATTATCTCCAATTGAACTGGAAGCAGTAGAGTTAGGGGACTTCTTTAGTAGTATGGCACTGTAGAATTATGTTACTGTCTGTAAAGTGTTTAGAAAAATATGGAATAATCATTACCTCCCCAAATAAGCTATTATGACCTCACTGTTGCAGCTCCTAATATCAATCAATAAACAAACAAGTTACCTCCCCTTTGGCTACATTGTTCTTACTCTTCTCATGTTTGTCAGGTGGTGTTCTTGCCATTCTCTTCGTCCGGTCGGTTCTACACAACAGCCCACAAGTCGAGTAAGAACCCCAACCACGTGTACCTCATGAGTCACATCCTCAAGAACCACCGGCTGCCCCTCACCGTCAGGCTGGTGTGTGGTTACATGCCCAGGGTACCATGTAACTTTACAGGTCAGTACTTACATGCCCAACACCTCTGGTAAAAAGTAAAAAAAATGAATAGAAGAAAATAAATAAGGGGCTTTCGTGTATTTGAAGAAAAAAAAAAAACGGATGACTGATTGTATAATGGGATAAAGAGTGTAGAAGGTGAAAAGAGATATAATCAATACATACCTGACTTATTGATAATTGTATACCATCTATACTCCATGTCCTTTTTACCTGTTGAATATGTACCGAAACCCTCAATAATAAGTTGTTGTTTTTATTTGTCAGTAGAATTATTATAATCCAAGACTTTTACCTTAGAAATGTACATAACTATAATAGAGTAGGTACTTGTCTGCAACTTATTAACACTGGCATAATATATACTTGAAACTTGTACTGTATGTAAGGTCATAATAAATTAAGTAGAAGGGAATCGGTGCATTTTTGCCGCCATAAAACAAAACGCATTATAGGATCTCTTTCAGGAGTTCTACGGCTGGAGCAAGCACAGAAGGAGGCAGTCATTCTTGCTTGTACTATGACCAACGAGGCTCAAGCAACACTCTTTGAGATAGACGTGTCATCCAACTTTGTGTTAACACCAGTGAAGGACTCCATGTTCCCCAAGACACCCATCTTCCTCAAGACTGTGTCATATTGTGAGGATGAGGCCGAGGCTTGGCGTCGTCAGATTAAGGTTGGCATCAACATTGTAGCATTAGCTTTTCCTAAAGTGAAGATGTGTTCTACACTCTCAATAATCTTTAATTGTACCATTTGGTATAAATTATCGTGATTACTGATTTTCTTAGCTTATGTAGTTAGAACATAATTATATACTATGCTCATAATACATTGGAAATGTTCAAATTGTTATGGAATTTTAAAGTATTTTTGGAAACTTGTGCTGATTATATACTCATGATTTTTCAATGCCTATAGTTCATGCATGTACCATTGCCTAAGTTGTAACTTCAGCATTAATTCGTTACACATTGTGTTGTAAGACTTACAGGAAAGATACTTGGTCAGCAAGTACTATAAATTATTGAAAGTTGTAAACTGTGCCAAGAAAGATGGTGCGTCGAGATGACCCTTGATAAATGAGACAGTGTGTAGGAATCAGTAGCTTTATTTTAATTGACATTTAATTGCTCTCGTAATGTGATTTGCTTCGTAATTCTAGACGATACTTATATGTAACACATTTTAAAACATTAATGAACAAATGTTTATCTTCGCAGGTGACCCACCACGTGACAGAGAGGAGGTCCAAGTCAATGAGCCGTTCAGTGTGTGACAGATTACTGGACCATCCACACACACGCCCCGTCACCTTCGCCCTCCTCACTGACCACGGCAAGAAGAGGATGAGTAGGGGCCGCGAGAAGTCCAGAGACCGATTGTCTGGTTTTATTCTCGGGGACCGGATCCGAGACAAACCCAAGGAGAATCTTCCCCGTGACAGGAGCATAGAGAAGTTGTTGTTGCGGCACTCGAGAAGCAAGGAGAAGCTCTTTGACCGATACAAGGACAGGCAACACGAGGAAAAACTTCAGGGGAAAGGTGCCAATAACAAGATGGACGAGAAGGGAAACGACCAGAGAAAACTATCCAAGCAGAACACTTACATCTTCCAGAACGGTCGCAGTACTAAAGTGAAGGAGAGGCGACAGGAGGCGGATGCTGTCAAGAGGCTGAATAGATCCATAGAGAATTTAGACTACTCCCGCGTGGTAGACGACATTAGTCCACTGAGAGAAGCCGAGGAAGGTGAAGACAACCACTACGCCGAGATCTGCGACTACATAAATGACAACAACAACAAGAAGAAGGATGAGGAGGTGGTGGTGGAGGGTTTGAGAGTCATTAACCATGCCAGGGAGAAGAGGAAATCGACGGGGGATCGTGAACATGGTCTCCACGATTCCCATCCCTTCAGCGGCGAGGACGACCACCACAATGACAACAACCTGAGCTTTACATTGCTGAAAAAAGACATTGGAGGATACTACGTTAAAATTCCAGGTTTTGACCTTCCAAAGCTAGACCTCGAACAGAATGGAAACAGTGACCACAACAGAAGTTACGACTCTCTCTGTTAATTTCCTCCCTCACAGTATTACCCCAACAAGTTCCTCACCCATAATAGTGTAAGATACGAGCTGTTGTATTGACATTACCTGCTGTGCCTTAAATTCACACGAGCATACAAAAGACATGATGCTCACTGTCATTATCAGCAATACGTCTGCTTTGGCTTCATCTGCTTAAATCAAGAGAACTTGTATATATAGAATCCGATGGATGACTGTATGTAAGGTTTTTTAAAAAGTGCCTCATATTTTACTTGCTTGCAGCCCTCTTTGATAATGGAGGTTAGCAGTGGATTTGTAAGGTGACAGACACAGTATTGATAGACATACTCAGTGCAGGTTTATTCTTACTTTGTACATGCAGTGATTATGATTGAATGTGGAAAGAAGGTGATAACCTGAGACGCTGGAATAAACCCTGAATTGGGTCACACAAGTATAATATTATACTGTAGATCCTTGACCAACGAGTTCAATTATGTGGAACTTGAGTGAAAAAGTCTTACTGAAATTAAACAAATATGAAAATTATACTAAGGGATTTTTGGCTCTTTTTTTTTTTTTTTTTTTTTTTTTTGTCTCTTTACATCTATGAGTCATGTCAGGTTCACAACACTACATATCCTTTTAATTACTAGGAAAGGATAATGTGTTCTAACTAACTGTGAGTATCGTGCTTCATTATCTAGTCACTCAGTCAGTGTGCTCATAACCCCGGTGTGTGTAATAAGTCTCCTTGACCCTCGGAGTATGAATAGAAAACAAAATACATACATCAGTCTGTCCTCCTGATTTTGTTGTGACGAGATTAATCATTTAGAGACACGAGTAGCGAGTGATGATAATAATGGTCGTCGTGCTTTATTGTGGGGAATAAAGGAGAGATACTTATGCCATGTATCCATCTCTCATCTCTGAACACTTTAAATCGAACCTGTGCCTACATAATTGGAACATTATTTTGTGGTGCATGTGATTGAGTGAAGAGTTATTAGCTGAGGAACTTTTGATGTTTACGGCAACCAGCTCCTTTACTACTCAAAAACAATATCTGACAAGAAAATGAAGTCATGAGTGAAATGTGTAATAATTGTGTACTTAAACTTGTGGCCTTGTCTGTACATTCACAAGTCTTAAGTATTCTGGAGTATTATGGAGCTCCAGTAAGTGTGAGAAAAGATGGTAGTTTTAATTTGTATTTACGTCTGTACTCATTACTGCTGGTGATTATACAGTACATGTAGTGTACAGTCACAATCAAATAACCACCAACACTTTCCTTCCATCGTAGTACATATCTTGGTAATAAAGAACAACACGTGTATGATTTTACAGCACTTTATAATAATAATAATAATAATAATAATAATAATAAATGAGGGGGTTAAGTTGATGCAAGGTGTTATATGATTATATTTTACGATACTAATTTATTTGCACGATTGAAGGAAAGTGTCGGTGGTTACGTGACTATGGCTTTACTCCAACAGGACATTTAGTACTGTATATGACGACCTTACTATACTCAGAATGAAAGAAGGGAGCAGAGTAAAAGAGAGTAACGTATGCACAAACACTACAGAGGTATACAGTCATAGTTGAAAGTCCATGAGCAGGGGGTGGTACAGTCATGGTCAAAAGTCCTGCTACCTGGTGAATAAAAGCGAGTAATTTGAGTGAATCTTCTGAACCAATATTGTAGAGACCAACAGGTATAGTTTCGGATCATTTTTCGAAGCCATCTCTTTGGAAGGTGCAGAAAGTTTGAACAAGTTAAGTTTCCACACAGCTGAACCAATTGTTAATAATGTTGTTTGGGCACATGTTTATTGTTGTTAGACTTACAAGACATAGCTGTACTCTCTGCTTATGGACTTTCAGCCATGGTTGTACAGACATTACACCTTGTATAGTCATATCTCCCTGCCCATGATTTTTCGGACATACAGTATGTTCCTGATTGTTAAGTGACTGGATTGTATGTTTACTTTTTATACCATTTCATAATGCTTCAAACTGTATATTGGATGCCTTCATTATTATGAATTGTTATAGTACAGACAATAGTGTGTAATATTAAATATCATAATAGGAAACCATATGTGTGTTTTACCCTGATTAGAGGTTTTATATAATCGAGATCATTGAAATAAAGACACCGTTCAGGAGGACCAACTCTTCACGGTAAGTTTAATTAAGGAGAGTCCACCAAGGTATCTCAGGCAACACAACGTAATGCAGGAATAATACAGTTTGGAGGAATCAGTTTGCTCCTCAATTACCCTATGAAAATCTGGGTTCCTTCATAGTACTTTGATTCCTCCAAAATATGTCAGGCAAGAGAATTAATTAATAAATATAATGATATCTATTCTGTTGTATGGAATAGTTTGGAGGAATCAAATTGCTCCAGTATTACCATAACCAAACCCACAGCTTCGAATTAATTAGCTTCGAATGAATCAACTTGGTGAACCATTTTAAAGAAGTTGTAGGGGGGGGGGGGGGGGGGGGGGTAGGGGGGGTAGGGATGGTAGCTTCGAAGCTGATTCACACATTCGAAGCTGGTTCATTCGAAGCTACCACCCTACACCTCTCCAACCACCCAACCCAAACCCCTCCCTACACCCCTATACCCCCCTAATACCCCCCCCTCCCTACACCCCTTTTAAAATGGTTCACCAAGTTGATTCACTCGAACCAAGTTCATTCGAAGCTGTGGTGTTGGTTGTGGTGATACTGGACCAATTTGATTCCTCCAAACTATTCCATACAACAGGATTAATGCCATTATATTTATTAATTAATTCTCTTTCCTGACATACTTTGGAGGAATCAAAGTACTATAAAAGAATTCAGATTTTCATAGGGTAATTGTGGAGCAAACTGATTCCTCCAAACTGTATTATTCCTGCATTACGTTGTGTTGCCTGAGATACCTTGGAGGACCCAAGGTGCTCCAATGTACCAATTAGTCACGGTGGGAAATTATAAATAGAAAATATTCGCTAATTTCATTTATTAATAGCGTAGTTAAAAAAAATATTTTATCAAAATATAGGGAAAATTACGGAGAATTTAATTATATAATAATTAATTCAAAATAGTTATTGATAAAGGAATTATGAACCCAAACGTGAACTACATTCTCCACCAAATCATGACGTCATTATACGATAATCAAAGGGGGGGGGGGGGTAGGGGAGTGGGAGGGATTATGGTGTTAGGTGGGTAGGGGCATGGGTGTGAGGGAGGGGGTATGAGTAGAGTGGATGAGGGGTAGGGGGGGGGGGAATCAACTCAGTAACCTCATTTATGGACTGCCATTCAAACATTAATTTTCAGCTAACATTCTCTCTCTATAGGAAATTTTCACTAGATATGAGGAATCAGAGGTACCAATGGGGATATTTTAAAAATTTCGTCAAGCAAACCTGGCAACACTGCTCTCTCTCTCTCTCTCTCTCTCTCTGGATACATGCCTCCTCATTTACACCCCACACCCCTCCCCTACCCTCACCCCCTTCCATTACCTCTCTCTCTCTCTCTCTCTCTCTCTCTCTCTCTAATCGTCCCCTATTCTCTCTTTCTCTAATCCTCCTCTTTCTCTCTCTCTCTCTATCTCTCTTTAATAAATATAATGGTATTGACTCTGTTGACTGGATTAGTTTGGAGGAATCAAGTTGCTTCAATATTGCCATAAACTTTCATAAGTTTATTAATAAGGTAAAATGGTATATTTTTAATTATTTTATTTTTTTCGTTTTTGTTACCATATTTTTTTTTTCAACACCTGAATTATTAATTATTATTTTTATTTCTTTACACCTTTACTAATTATTGATAAATATTTAACCTATAAATATCATGTGATTATTAATTGATATTAAACCCATTTATTTCATGGGAAGGCAACAGTAGGTGTTCGGGTGATCTAGGCGAGTTTTGATATTAGTGTAGGGCTGAGACCAGTGTATCCTGTCACCATGTCTGTACAGTCTGCGACAAAAGTCCTGTCGCCATATCTGCCAAGTCATGAAGTACAGTATGGAAATATAGGCTTTACAGAATCTTAAAACTGAAATACCAGAGAAGTTTATGAATTAGCCTTCTGGATAATGTAATGTTGTATGGTGAATGTGTGTTCCATGATAATTGAGGCGACACGACTTTTGTCGCAGACTGTACAATAAATAAATGGATAGTTGTATGAGTAATGAAAGCCAAAGTGGATGAGTTTTAAGTCCGTGAGTAAACGAAGGTGAAGGTATTTGGGGTCAGACACTGAAGTGATCGACTTTGCCACACCTTACAGAGTGGGAGTACAAACTAGGGATAAATGAGATAACGAAAGTTTAAGTACTTGAATAATTCAGTGTAAATATGGAGGTATGGAAGGGGGACAAGATTTAGTATAATCCTGCCAACACTGATATGGAGTAGGGCTCATCAGTCTAGAATATATGCATTGTGCAGTGAAGATGAGTTACTATAATAGGTGGGAGTGAGAAGGCAGGTTTATACCCAGAAAATGGAAGTTATAACAGTCCTTCAAATATTGCCACAAAAACTACCTATATGGACTGATCTGGTTTCATACACGATCCTTAATTTTGTCTATGCTAGTTGTTGAATAGAGCTATACAAACAAAAATATTTGTTAAACATGAGTGATCTGATTGGCACAGCAGCTTACGATGTCCCTGGGATAAAAAAGTTATTTTTCAGTATTAATCGTTTGATTAAATTGAAGCATTATTCAACTAGAAAAAATTACTCCCTTGCCCCACATTATATTTATCTTAAAATTCTTTCTCCATAGGTGATGTTTTACGCTCCAACTTTGGCTTCTCAGTCCTCAAGCTTCTTCTGATATGGCGGGCCCCTCATGAGAAGGAAACAAGACTAGTTTGAGGTGTCGTCTGGGTCATTTTTGTAGAATTACCAGTATTGGTGAAGTAAGGGACGGTCTTAAATATATTGGTACGGCAGAACCTATCTAGATAAAGGGTCTAATTATATATCTACATGGCAACATGTACATTAAAATATGTATAAAATAAAAACACGTAGAACATTTTTTATATTTTATTTACATCTATACTATTTTTTTTTTTTCAAATGATTGAAGTTCCAATCTTGGTTAACACCAACCCAGCCACTTTACCTCATGGAACTTGATAACGAGACTCTTGAATGGCTCCTTGGTCCTCCAATCTGAAAAAAAGATAAGGACATGAGAACCCTAAAATGCCAATAGTGGTATACACATCCATGTGATGTGAAACTTTAGCCCAGTGGTTCAAACTTTCCCAACCTGCTACAGCCAACCATACCTACACACACACACATACACATACAAAATGAACACTTGTGTGAATGTATTTGGAAAACTTATAACCCAAAATGCACCTATATTTTCATTATCCACTGTATATGATAAAGCTCAATCTTATGAAAACTATACATGTTAAAAAGTATTTGCTAATAGATTCAGCTCCAGGGATTCAAGGCCACGAGTTACAATAATTAAATACAACAACAACAACGTAATATTTACTAATAGATTCAGCTCAAGGATTACAGTAACTAATTCAATACAACAACAACAACTTAATTGATGTGAGTGTGGCAACTAACAGACAGGACAGGAACAATGTGGATACTTGAACGAGCTATTGCCTTGTGTCTGAAGGAAGGATATACCAAGCAAGTCGTCCATAAGTGTGTCGAATTGGAAAGACATCCTTGATAATTTTCGGTATTTTTACAGTAAACCTGGGTTCAGTAAAACGTATATATTAGTATGTTTTACCACTAATTAGGACCATTCTAAGACTATTTTCTTCAATGGTGTTTCTCTCGGAAATGCCCCGTTTTCGAGATATACCCAGTTTTCATACCCCATACAAACTTGGGGGAGAGCCTGGGAATACGGGGTTTTGGGTGGGAGAAAACATGCTGTACACTATGGCGTTGCCTTTATAATACACTTCTTAACTTTGTTTCTCTTAGAAATGAATCGTTTTCGAGATATGCCCCCGTTTTCATACCCCATACAAACTTGGGGGAGAGCCTGGGAATACGTGGTTTTGGGTGGGGGAAAACACTATCAGTGTTGCAAATGTTGTAATATTCACGCCACTTGTGGCTGTATTGGCTATATTTTGTTTTGGGAATACTGTGTTTGAGCGTCCTGTATCCATCTACGTTCCTGGATATTTACCCGGTAACTACTTCTATTTGTTATACCGGTTGTATGCCCAGGTTAGGCCCGGTAGTTAGCCCAGGTTAGGTCCCGGTAGTCTGTCGTGGTCTAGGTTAGGTTAGGTTAGGTCAGGTTAGGTAATACTAATTCCCAAAATAACCATTTGATTTGAATATCTAGCCCAACCCAAGCCAACACGTATTGTAATGCTGCTGTTTGGGCTATAATTGTATTTTATTGTATCGGTCTCGAAAACTTTGTTATTTCGCTTTTATTTCCGGTTTCAAGTGTTTATTTAAGACAATTACATATTATAAAGGCAACGCCATAGTGTACAGCATGTTTTCTCCCACCCAAAACCCCGTATTCCCAGGCTCTCCCCCAAGTTTGTATGGGGTATGAAAACTGGGTATATCTTGAAAACGGGGCATTTCCGAGAGAAACGCCATTGAAGAAAACAGTCTTAGAATGGTCCTAATTAGTGGTAAAATATACTAATATATACGTTTTACTGAACCCAGGTTTACTGTAAATTTACCTAATTTTCTTATATATTACAACACTATGACCATGAATAGTGAATAGACTTAGCTACATATTACCTACGATTATCAGTTCCAGGAAAATATGAGTAAAATCCAATTCTGCTTACCAAACATAAAAACAACAGCAAAAGGAAAACAGCAGAGAAATTTTGTTGACGGTGGAAGCACTGAGGAGAGACTAACCGGAGTAACAGCCGGCAGGGAGACAGTGTGACTATGTGAGAGACTGAGAGCGAGGATTTGAGGAAGGTTCGGAGCTTCTATGAGCTAACGAACCCAACAATTTCCGAGTATGCACACATGAACTAACACACACACTCACACACACACTGTTGCTACATTTATAATATCTAGATACTGGGTGGTCAGTGGGAACTTTAAGAGAATGTACAAATCATATTTAGGTTTTATTACTAAATGAAAAAACAAATTTGTATTGAAGAGAAACCAGCCAGAAATTTGATACGAGAAAATGAAATGGGTTTGATTCTGTTTGTGCCAGATTATACCGTTTTCTTTTGTGAAGGTTATACAACTTTGAAGGAGAATAGCATATGCATAAGGATAGCTATAATATTAAGTGCAGACGCGCCATAGCAGTGCAGTCACTTATATATTTTCTATCGTTTTTATTTTTTGCTGAATATGTTACTGTATTTGTCTCCATCTTATATTTTCTATAATTCCCCTAACGCTGTCCATACCTCATTCACCAAACTTCATAATTATCCACAATGTAGTTTATATGTACTGAAAATTGTGTTAAAAAAAATAGAAAGGTAATTTATATTTGACTACATCATGTGTACCGAAAATTCAAAGCAAAAAGTACATACATACATACATAAGGGAGAAGGTACAGTTTCTTCATGTTACAAAAAAGTAAAAACTACATACATACATAGATAGATAGATACATACATACATAAGGGAGCAGCATATTCCCAAGTCTTTTTCAGTACACACACACACACACACACACACACAGAATTATTGATCCCAAGTTGAGTGAAAATTGAAAAGTGAAATTATGTATGTGTGTGTGTATGTGTGTGTGTGTGTGTGTGTGTGTGTGTGTGTGTGTGTGTGTGTGTATTGAAGGACACACACACACACACACACACACACACACACCTAATTTCAACCTGAATTGGTAACAGTGCTAAAAGAAGGAGATGGTGTCGAGGGCAGCTGGTACTCTGTTTATATTGTTATTTTTATTTTGTGTGTGGCAGGTTCACTCAGCACTCAGCATCACGCCACCAGCAGCTCACATGGACTACTGCTGACTCCACTGTGGCACGATCTCTGACCTCTCTAACCACCGTGATGACCTGACCTCTCTAACCACCGTGATGACCTCATGCTCTGTGTGTCATGGAAATAAATAAACATATAATAGATAAACAAATAAATAAATATAAATATCAATATATAAGTAAATAAAGTAGATGAATAGATGTAAATATAAATAAATATAAATAAAGTAGATCAATAAATAAGTGAGATAAATTAATAAATAAAAAGATAAATAAATAAATAAATGAATAAATTAGATACATAGATAATAACATAGATAGATAGATAAACAAATTAATAAATAAATCGATATTTACGAAATAAATTAAAACATTGATTAATAAGTAAAAAATAGATAATTAATAAAACAAGTAAATAAATAAATAAGTAAACAAATACAAAAATACAGAAATAATTAACTTTCCATCCCTAACCATCCCCCTTCCCTCCTTATATACCCTCAATCCCCTTTTTCACACCATCCCCCTTCCCTCCCTTCATCCTTTACCTCACCCCTATCCACTCCCTTCATCCCCTCCCTACCCCCTACCCATCCCTCCCCATCCACTCCCTAAACCCCCTACCCATCCCTCCCCCCTCCACTCCCACACCCTCAACACCTGTTCTCTACTTCTGTTCCTGACTCTGCTGCTTACTGTCCCACGCCCTCCCTCCTTACTGCTGCTGATGCCTGCTGACCTCCCACTGCTGCTACTGCTGCTGCTGCTAGGCGGAGGGGAGTGCTGAGTGGGACAAGTTTACCTGCTGAGTTGCTTTTTTAATCTGCTCCTGCTTCTACTACTTCTACTTCTACTACTCCTTCTCCTCCTACTTCTTCTG